>DF240661.1:29268-107494 GCA_000507305.1 Breviolum minutum Mf 1.05b.01 | reverse complement strand
GAACACGCCTTTGTGGCTCGCCAGGGCGGGGGGTATTTTTGCGTGGTATCATAAAGTTATCATATACCATGCACTCCCATATAGGCATGTATATAGTCCTCGTACTACTCGTGCTACTTTGGCTCAAGTAAAAAGGTGCGCACTGCATTTGTGATATTTGCTGATTGAGTTGGTAGCCTAAATATATTTGATTATGATAATTATCATAATAGACTTTTTGACCTACAGATAATTTGGTATTCTGCTATGTTTCCTATCTAATGGATCGTTGCACGCATCTTTGCAGCATCTATCACGTTGTTTCTTAGAATTGCAATTTTCTAGGTGCTCCTGTTTAAGATTGCACACTGGATGTGTCCCAGTCCTAGGATGCAATCATCAGAGAGCCCTTGGCTTTCCACACTTGTACACCCCGAAAAACGAACATGGAACCCAAAAAATCACCTAATGTAAAAAAAAGGGAAAAATTATCATCTTCCAACCCTCAATTTTGGGTTGCCCAAATGTTGATTTTCCAGGGGTTAAACATCACTTTTAAAGTCAGTTTTTTTTTTAAAGTTCTGGTGTATACCGTACATTTGTAGCTTTCGTTTTTTGTCATTTTTTTTGTCCCAACAACTTGGAAAAAATCGATGCCTCCGCAACGCTGAGTCGACCTGTGACACCGATCTGACGTCTGCTACGAGTGTGGAGGTGTGGACCCCAGTGAATGGACATGTTGTTGAATAGTGTGGGGTAGGCAGATTTAAGAATGGGATGTACAACATGTTGTAAACTCAACAGCATGTTTTTACAATGTGATTTGTTTAGAGTTACATGTATGTTATGACATGAAATATTCACTGTTGATTGGAAGATGGGAGTGATGATGAAGTGAAGGTATCCAAAATGTCAGGTTTGGACGTTTTTTCCCCTTCCTGAATCAGGCACCTGAGACCAGGTTTGAACCAGGAATAGCCTCCCCGAAACTAATATAGCTCTCTGAAGATAGATCCCTGGATTTTTTGGAGATTCCTAGTCCTAGTGGAAACCATCATTTTGTATGTGCGAACTGTTTGTTTCAGGGTATAGGAGGTACTGCGCTAGGGGTCCTAGGATAAGGCCGTTTGCTGGATGGGGAGGAATTGCGACGTGATCACTCTGCTTATACTAACGAAGCCCAGCGAGAAATGAGTTCTTCTCGTTTCTTCTCTATCTACTGGTGGAGGATTTTGCTCGTGCATGTTGTTGAATAGTTATAGATCTTTGCCCCTTTAATACTTTTCCTGTTGAATAATGTCAAGAAACCTTGCAGGATAAATAAACAGTACGCTATCGCCGTGTCACTGTCCCATGCAACAAAAAAGGAGGCCAGGCATATTATCATTGTTTTCGCACCTGATGCTGTTTTGGGATGAGGCCCTGCAGTCATGTCATATCACTTCTGAATGATCATGAAAAAGTTAGGAGTTGCGAATCTGCCTGTGACAGGCAGCTTCAGTAAAAATGCCAGCATCGATGATCATGGGACCACAAACTCGACGAATCTCCCGAGGCCTGAAAAAAACGGGTTGATGTGGCAAATGTGAGCAAGAAACAAGAGAAAAAACAGGATATAATGATATAACAGCTATGATTTGAATTTTTTTGAGGTTAATTTTCTGGGAAAAAATTCTTCATCCTTCAAGAATGGCCAACTGACAACTCGGGTGGATGCATCTTTCATCGATCTCCGATGAAAAAATTGTCCAAGGCTCGGCCTTCGATAGCATCAGCGATGTGGCGGATTGGTTGCCACCTGTAGACGGGAAAGCCGGTGAAGCCATGATTTCGTGAAGCCTCGTTGTTTTCCATTGCATTGGGATCACCAGGTTGTTGCATATATAGATGGGGAATGGTATGTGATAGATTGATAGTCACTTGATGTCACTTGCCAATCATTGGTGCTATTCGAAGTGAATATTTCCTTGTAGTACTAGAAGGACAGGGGGATGGGACGGGTGGTGGGTGCCATCTATTGCAACAAGATGGTATAATTATGTTACTACATGCTGTTACAGCTCTAGGCTCTAGATCTTTTAGATTGCTCCTTGCTTCAAGGCAGAAACTGTTTTGTCATCGGAGCAGCCATTTTTGTGCTTTGGTTGAAGTGAGCAGGGGCCGGGAACAAGGCAAGACACCACAGCCACCAGAGGTTCTTTTCTTGCAAGGCTGGTAGGATCCGAAAAAAAGGCAGAGGTGGCTTCCTATACATGTGCCCGTAGACTCATCATGGTGAAAGCTAAGTAGGATAGGTGTCCATTTTGCTTGATTTTTCACGTCCCCTTCCCGCTCTGCTGCAATTTTTTTTCGCCGGGATGCATGTTGCCACTGAGCGCAATGTGCAGCCCGACGGTGTTTTATTGGACCTGAAAATTTCGATGGCCTGACAATGTGCAGTGCATTGGCTGGGAGAGTCACCATATTCACCCATGAGTTGTTGACATGATTTTTTTTTGGGGCCGACCAAAAAAACATGAACTCCAAGATGAGAGTCATAAGTTTACCAGCTGGTATATGGTAGTATCAATGTAGTGTTGTATTGTTGGGTTCTTTGGTGAGCCTTCCTGCATTATTTAGCACTTTTGGACTTTTTGGCTGAAAGAGTGTTTTTTTCCTTGCAGAGTATCACCCTGGGCGATGGGATAGCACGCAGATCTGATTACTGTTCTAGAACCCATCCATGTCAGGGTATGCAACTTGAGGTTCGAAAAACCGTTGTCGTTTCACAATGGTTCAGATTTGTGTCTCCTTTGACTTGTGTGCTTGAGCAGTGAAGTAAACTCAGGTTCTTTGGGTTATGGTGGGGTGAAATAGTGCATTCTACTTATTGTATATCTCAAATATTTATTATATATAGATCATTGTCATTGTCATCACCTTTGGTATATAGCATCTATCCCCCGTCGTGTTGTTTTTTTGGCCACGTTTTCAGCTGTTTCAGCCCCAAAGCCATGGGCTTCATAGAACGGTTGCTTCGGGTGCCAAATGAGGGATCCTTCAGCCAGGTGCCAACTTGAGAAAAAACCCTGGGTGTTGGTGAAAAAGTGATCAGGGGATGGATGCATGTAGGCAGGGTACATGCTAAATGTAGGTATACATGCCCGTTACATGTGGGTAGGTATGTGTTACAATATTACATGTAGATACGGCGGGTTATTTGCAGTTTGTAAGATCTCTTGGTGAATGAACCGTGCGAGCAGTAGGTTGAATAGGTAGGTGACTGTCGATGTCATGTGATATCTTGTGACATTCTGACTTAGCTTCTTGAATTGGGGCATTCAACAGTGGTTTTGCGGCATGATGTCTTGCACTGACTGTAAGAGCCTGACAACGATGGATCAAGTAGTTAGATAATTGGATTTGCCGCAAATACGGATGGGCCCTCACAGAAATGTACTGCAGTCTCCCACCAGCCTGATTTGGCACATGCACTACTTCTGCAAGTTTGTGCCTACACTGCGAATGCATGGATGCGTGTAGTCTAGTCAGCAAAAGTCATCTGCTGTCCCTTCATGATGGGCACGTGTGAATGCAAGCGACCTTATGTGCGAAATATAGGTAATGAATGATAATAGTACTTTGTTATGCAAGGGTCCTTTGGAAACTTTGACATTTTAGCATGCCAATCAAAGTGTGATTTGGGCCACCCCTGGCCAATCTAAGATTCACCCCTGTAACTAGTATATGGCAGCAATCCTTCCGAAATTTGTGTCTTAACACAAGACCGTGTACCTTTTCTAGCTTCCCTCTATAGACATATACTATCCTAAACCAAAAAAATGTCATGTTTCCCATCAGCTTGGACCCACTGAGGTCGTTGAGATTTTGGGCCCTGAGCTGCAGAGATGGACGGAGTCGCCAAAGAAGGACTCACCTCAAAGGGGGTTTTTGGATAATTTTTGGTTGGAATTGGCTCATCATTTTCCGGAATTTGGATTGATAAAATATTTATACATTGATAGATGGGTGGTCGTCCCTTTCTTGGGGGAAGTGCGTGAAGTGGAATATGATAGATTAATTTGATAGATTTATATATAGATTATGTGGCAGAATTCAACTATAGGGAGAAAAAGGAAGTTATGCTCTGAGTTTTGATTTGTTTGACCAATTTTTTCCCCTAAGAACCCAGTGGGCATGGCCCTTGCCAGAGTCATCGGCCGAGTTGCGTGTCAGGCGACAACTGTTTTGAGCAAGCTGGCGAAGCACAAGTCCCTTGGAACACTCCAGTTAGAAATTCCCTACTGTTGATGGAAGGAATGTTGCTAACCAGTTGATAATATGTTGACATGGTAGATATGTAAACATCCGCCATTATTTACGAGGTTTTCTTCATGTCAGGTGGAAGGCGTTTGATTTTTTTAATATCAATTTTTTAAACAGGGAAAGTGAAGGGGAACATGATTGTATCTAGATATGCAAGAAGTACATTTGTATGTATGATAGTACCTTTCTACTGATTCTACTCCATATTATTTAGGTCCTTTACATCCTGAGCAGGGTTGATATATTTATATTTTGTACATACGTTTACACGCTATGGCTATAGATTATGTTTAAGTTTGCTCTTGCATTTGCATGACTATTTGACATAGTGTGACCTTACCCCCTGGAAAGGATGGATGGCTTCCACCGCCACTCCCATGGATATCTTGTTTTATCATGGCTTAGGAAGTGGCGGGTAGCCACTCCCTGAAAGTAACAGTTGGCACCCCAAAAATGATGGTGAAACCAAGTTCGGAATCTCCAAAAATCATCAAACATCCCGGTATTTTCAGGGGGCGTTCGCTGTTAGTTTCAGGTTTTAGGGTAGCAATTCCTACCTTGTCACCTTCGGTGGCGGAACCCCACGAAATCTCTGGGGTTTTTGAGGCGATCAAACTTGGCTATGAAGGTCTTAGAGGCGATGTTCCTTGGTGTTGCCAAACTCACCGTGTTGAAGAACCAGGTTTGAGACCTTTATCACTTAAGGTATTGGTACCCCCCCACCCAAAATAGTAGCATTTTGCGTAAGTTTGTGTATGTTATCAAGTGTGTGTGTGGGAAGTGTGTGTTAAAAATAGTGCTGTCACACTGTTTTTGATATGTTTTTTGTTTTCTCTCCATTTTCCGATGGTTGGTAGATTCTTGTTCTCAAAAGTTATAAGCACTTGTGGCAGTTCCGTACATCCACCCCTTCTCCAAGGAGAAGCACGAGTGTGGAAGTCAATTCTATCCATGTCAGCGCCTTGATCGAATCTTGAAAGGTGGTCATTTTGGCGTTCCTGTGAAGCAGTGCGACTATATTTAGGTGTTGCCTTATACAAAACAGAGCATTGCCTTAGTGACGTAGGAGATTTCGAGTCTGTTTGGGGCTCTGGTTTCTGGCGAAACAAAGCAGGAGTCTTGTGGGAATGTATGCGTGTCTGGTAGAATGATTAATGTATAGATGTGATTATGGATTCATGTATATTTATCTATATTAATTAATATTGATGTATACTGTATATTAATGTCATTCCATTTCTATACTAATTTTGGGTTTCCATTACTCTTCCTCATCACTTCCTTTTTAAGCCAAGATATTTTTTTTCAAGAAAAACCAACCGATCCCTTGAACCGCTGCCGTGCTTGCCGCAGCACTTTTCAGGCGCCGTGGTGGGGGCAGCGGCTCGATCTGGTGAATGGATGTTAGCACTTCACCTATTGGAAAGTCCGGAGCTCTGCGAGCCCAATGACTTTAGTGTCCCTTGGATTCCATTGATTTCCTTGAGACGGTGGATATATGATCATATATAATCATATATATATATATGTATATATATATACAAATGTGTATTTTCATGTGGTTAGACCCCGTTGGAAAGTTAATTTCAAAAACACTTTCCAGTCTTTTTAGAGATAGAATTCATCATATCAGACAGGTGGATAAGCTGATTTTAAGTATCAACAGTCTTCCAACAGTCCTGCAGATCAACCTGACAGGTTGTTGCCTGGAACGCTGCCATTACAGCATGTGAAGCAGGCCAGTTGGTGACTCCAAATGTCAACGCTCCAGCTAGACACCCCTGAAATTCAACATAGATACCCCCAACAAAAAGCCACATTCAAAATTTGAAGCCTGAGATACACCCTTCCAGAAACCATCATTCTTGGTATCTAATATTAGATTTCGGGTGTGTGTCAATCTAGAAGCAGGAGACCAATGGGAACGAGCACTGCTGGTCTTGAACTCCATGACGGGCCTCAAACCTGACACTATCAGTAGCTTGTCCCGAGAAGCCTGAAATGCAGCGGTATGTTTGCTGAGGATCACTTTCAAGATGCTTAACCACCTGCCCAATTTGGATAGAAATTCATAGCCGGATGGTTCCTGTTGACTCACTTGGCTGTTGGACGATTTGGCACGTTTCTATTCAATGATGGCGTTTGGAAACACTTGGCACTTTGAAAGGCATGCTAACCTCGTTTCCTACCTCAGATCAGTTGGGCCTAAATCCGTGCGGTTGCCGAAATTGAAAGAAGTCACTTTATCTCACCTTGGTTCTTTGACCAGAAAATTAAGTGAAAAATATGACGTGAAAATAGCGAAAAAGAAAGACATAACGTATTAAAATGTATTAACGTTATATACTGTAAAAGAAATCAATATTTCGAGTTCTAAGTAAGAAAATAAGATATATGCTGTCATACTGTTGATGGGAGAAATCCCGCACCAGTTGATAAGCAGTCTATTTCGCTACTTACAGGGTTTCTTGCATCCCAGGTGGTGCAAGATTTTTTCCATCAATGGTAGTAAGGCTGCCCATGTGTGCACATGGCATGGCGATTGCCATTCACACTCCATTTCATGTCTCATGCCATGCCCACTTCTCTGCGTGTTTGAGCATTGTTGATTTGTGAGCAAACATTTCGGGAAAATACACGGTTTTTGCATCTTTGAGCTATTTTCCGTCAAATCTGATAAAAAAGCATTGGTTCTTGCTTCATTGAAGCGAGGTTAGGTCTAGATCCGATGTTTAACATCGCACACTCTTCACAGCATGAGGGTGGATTGAGTGGCAAATTAGCAATTTCAAGTGGACATCTTCAAGACATGAACGTCGTGTTTTGCCGTGCTGTGAAGCTGCAAGAAACGCTCGCTGCGAGGTATAAATGCCGCCATCAGTGCTTGCAAAAAAGGAGCAACTGGCTTCTTGCGATCAATTTGCTCAGGAGTTACAGATGTGGAAATGGATGGAAAGGTGGGGTGGAATCCATGCAAACCCCATTGGATGGGACAGAAAAAGGTTGCCAGTGGATGCTTGAGGTGTGTAACTGATGCTAGCCAAAGCTGGCAAGGAGGTCGAATGGGTTGGATCCTGGTAGTGGTCAGCCCATCTGATCACAAGAGATCCATTGATTCTCGTTAGTAACATAGAACCTTAGAGATTCCGCACTCACAGCCAAATTGGCGGATTTTTGGGATATTCCCCGAAAAAAGCTCCATGTTTTCATCGAATTTCCAGGAGCTTGGGTGATTTTGCAGATGCAGTCAGTTTTGGAGCAACCATCAGTGCCTGTGAGAAGTGTGGGATGTGGGAATCAGCTTTGGATTTGATGCAGGAGATGGTTGTCGCATCCTTAGCTGAGGAAGATGACACTGCAAACAGCGTTGATTTAGGCTGCAGCAATTTGATCGCAATTTGTGCCACTCATTGGCATATAGAATCATATATATATATATATAGTCATGGATCCTACAGTAATGGGCCCACTAGCAGTTGCAAGTGTATATATATATACAAGTGGATTTATCCTTAGTGATAAGTTAGTCACTCAGAAGTGGGAGGTAATATAAGCCTTACAAGACCTTAATTCACAGTTGAAGTCTCGGAAAACCCATCACAGTGGATGCAGGGTTGGAACTTGATATTGGCATTTTTGTTGGAAGAAAGGTTTGTACTGCTAGGAGTTGTTTTTGGAGAGATGTGTTGGTTGAGGCCATTCGCATCTCTTGGGATATGTGGTGTTACAATGCCACTATGAGTGCTTGTGAAAAAGGCCAACAATGGCAGCATGCTCTAGGCACAGCAGCTGGTTCTGTGTGACACCATGTTCTTTGGAAAAGAAACATCAGCATAAAGCAAACATCAAAAATATCACGAGCACTGAAGTCCATGATTGCCAGGCCTTTTGTTTCAAATGTCGTCGCTACAGCTCCTACCTGATGTCATCTCTTTCAATGCGGCAATCACAGCTTGCGACCAGGGCAATGAATGGGAGCTTGCATCAGTTTTATTGAAGCTTGGTTGTCACAGGTCTTGCTGCTGGAACCACGAGAATCCATCAGAAAAACCTTTGCCAGCAAAAGGAACAAATTCTTAAGCCCTCCAAGCTTCAAAAAACAAGCAGGAATTAAAGCTAGCAACACTGAATGAAATTGACTCTGGCCCATCTCAAAGCTTTCAGGACTATGATGACAACCTCACAGGTTTTGCCTGACCTTCTAACTTACAATTCGATGATCAGTGCATTTGTCTCTGGTGCACAGTGGGAACTGGCATTGAACACCTTGAGAGAAGCAGGCCATCAGGAACAGTTTTTGCCAGACGTAGTCAGCTGCTTGGCCAATATGGGAAGCTTTCCTTTGCAATGGGGCTTTAGCCTTAGGATGGATCTATGTTTTGAGAGTTGTTTGGAAAATCATCGTTTTCAACTCCCATGTCAAGCTCTTGGAGGCATCGTGATCAGACTATTATATATGAATCAATGTGTTTTGTGATGCAGGTTTCAGTGCTGCCATCACTGCCTGTGAAAAGGGTTGTCAGTGGGAGATGGCTCTCCTGCTGCTTCAAGATATGCCACAGGTTCGGGCCATCAAATGCTGAAAGATTTGAGCTTCTTTTGCAAGTTTCCTCATGGTTGCTCTCCAGGATTTTTCCAGCCAGGAATTCATCTATATACAGTCTACTCAATAGGTATATATATATATATATGGGAGTTTCCTAAAATAGGGGTACCCCAAAATGGATGGTTTATAATGGAAAACCCTATTAAAATGGATGATTTGGGGGTACCACTATTTTCGGAAACATCCATATATATATATATATTTATATTTACATAAGAACATATTTGAATTCCTCTCTTGGTGGCTTCCTCCAACGGCGGTAGGCCTCGGTGATCCCCAATTTGGTGAGTTTCAATGCGACCATCAGTGCCTGTGAGAAAGGCTGGCAATGGGAGAAAGCAATCTCCATCTTTGGAAGGCCAGGATCCATTTGAAAACATTGGGATAGCCTGGGAACTAACATATCCCCCAAAAATGGCATTTTGAAGATGATTTTCCTTTTCCCAAGGTGGGATATGTTAGTTCCCTGGATGGTATATTTTCCATGTTTTTTTTTTTCTCGGAACATGTTTGAAACCCATATAAGCCCAACAATCCAATGTCAACCCCCAGATGTCGAACCCCTATTTCAAAGGTATCCCGGGAAAAGTGATAAATGTCTACTACTCCTGGTCCTCCTATATAATAAAACACGGCCATACCCATGAAATAGCATGGGCATGTGGGTCTATAAATTCTGGGTTTTCTTTACTGTTGTTTGACACAATCCTGCATCAGTGAACACGATCACTTGTCAATTCTGATGTTCATGACCCATGCCCGATTGTAATGGATTTGCTCAATAACAGGATGAGTATGCCCCAGCATCTGACAGTTTCAAGAGCATGAGGGGTAGGTTGAATATCAACCTGCTTTAAGTTTGCCAGATTTCGTTCCATTCATTTTTCCTCCCAAAAACGGAAGTTCTTTTTCGAAGTGGATCGCAACAAAAAGGTTCAGCAAAGATCTGCAAACGGTGAAGGCTTTCCTTATCTTTCACACGTTTTTACTTCCTTTAGAACATAATATATTCAAATTTTGGCAGAAATTAGTCCAAAAACGTCACTGAGAGGCAATCAATCATGCTTCAAATAAATATGTAATGGTCATTAAAAGGTCAGCCCTTTGAGATGATTTTACCAAACCCCCTCCCCTCGTTGCCACCATTTTCTAAAACAAACACGAGGCTTCCGGAGCTGAAATTGCTACCAGACTTGATCAGTTACAATGCCATCATTTCAGCTTGCGAAAAAGGCAGGAACTTGAGTTGACTTATTGCATATGTTAAAGTTGCCAAGTTTTTGTTGGTAGAACTCAATTATCCTATGATCATTTGTCTTTATGGGAAAGCTGTTTTGCGTTCACTTCTTTTTGCATCCTTATTCTGAACCATGGACCATGCAGTGCAGTATGCAGTGCCTATGCCAACCCATGGTGTGTTTACATGTTTTCGGAGCCAAAGTCTCGCAAGTCTGAAAGACCTACCCTACCCGCTTGTTCATGCTGTTTCTCCAACGCTTTCGCTTCCTTTCCATTTTTTGGCATCGTGTTTTGCTGTTCTAATCTCAATGCTGGTTCCTTCTTGTGTTCAGACCTGGCAAATTACGGCGGCCAATGCTTTTGGTGGTTAGCCAGTTGGTGGTTTACTTCCTACAACTCCACTTGTGATTTCGGGATCATCACATATTATCGTTTTGGGGATCGGTCTGGTACACCACCACTACACCAACCAACCAACCGACCGACCAACCAACCAACCAACCAGCTAACCACCAACTCCTCATTTCAGTTGTCTCAGTTTATGTTATGTTTCTTTTTTTGTGTCTTCCCAGATGTTTGAAAAAAGTCGGGAGCAACGGTGTGAAAGAGGTGCGCAATGGACTTTCGCCTTGAAATTGCTGTTCCAGATGGAGGCACAGCGGATCATCCCTGATGAACCTCGGTGACAAAATTGGATGAAAGTGATGGGGTGAAATCAAAATGAAACAAGTACATGTATTGATTTTCATTATCTTGGAAGTCTTGGGTGTTTTTTTCTTCCATCTTTTTCACCAATGATGGAAGATGATACTATTGACTATCAAGAACTACCATATTTACTTACCATCACATACTGATGACGCCTTTCAAACTTCTTCGACATTGGAAACTCCAAAAGCGCAAATTTGGGACTTTGTAAGGAGATCAGTTTCAACTCTGCCACCATCGCTTGCGAAAAAGCGGGTGCTTGGCAGGCAAGTGATCCTCCCAAACCCATAGGATCCATGTACATAAAGACACAACATTTAAAAAGAACATTTGCATATTAAACCGTCAAAAAAATCAACCAAATGTAATGGTAAATCATTCATATATCATACATGGATTGATCAATAGTTGGTAGAACTGTTCCTAATTCGATATTAGTGACCTGGGGATTCGTTTCGTTCGTTGGCTGTTTTTCCAAGCCTTTGGTTCAAGGCCACCCTTGAGATTTTGGAGCACTTGTTGATGCTGCAGTTGCTCCCAGATGCGGTGTTTGCAGGACCAACTTGGTCGAAAGTCGTACACCTTAGATGGAGTTTGATGGTTCCATCACCTGTTGATGGTGGTTCAGAAATCCCAAGGCCAAACAACCACCTGGGTTGGGTGGTGCTCAAAGCCTTGGTAAATTAATGGAAAAAAAACTACCAACCTCAACTGGTTAGCAGGATTTCGGCCAAAAAAACAGTAGCAGTAGCATGTTTTTTTTCAAAAGAAAATTGAGCCATGGACCATGTTTTTTATTTGGCCGTTTTTTGGTGAGGATCCGCGACATGTGCTTTGAGAGCAGCTAGAGGCAACTTGCATCAAGTTTCTTCAGGTGCTGCCTGGGTTTGCCATGCAATTTGTTTTTTGGAAAGTGAAGGATCCTGTCAGTTTGGGTGTTTTCTGGGACTAGTAATGGTGAATAATGACAAGATATGCTTAGTATATATAGTACATGTTATATATTCAATATAGTCTAATGAAAAGACACGAACATACATCCCTGAAACAGGGATAAAGAAGGCCAATGTCGTTCTTTCATGTCCCCTTTTCCATGTTTCGTTTTTGCAGTACATAATGCTGTCCTGTTGTGCTATTTTGCAACTGTGATGATCTTGTGTTCAGGTATACGTAGATATGTGTTGGTGCGTAATGTAGAATGTATGAAATAAAAAAGCGTGCAACAAGGACGTTCTGCAATATAAAGATGTATAATGTATGAATGTATGCTTGCACAGATCCACGGATGGGTGGATGCACGGATGGATGTAACCCTTCCCGTCAAAGGAAAACAATTCAGGCTCCACACATGTCCTGAAAATTTCTTTTCATGTGACTAAAGTTGTGAAATAAACAACCACTAGGTCACTAGGTGGTGGTTTCAAATATTTTGTTTCATTTCTACCCCCAGTTGAAGAAATGATCCAATTTGGCTTGCACATATTTTTCAAATGGGTTGGTTCAACCACCACCTATCAAACGACCACGTTGAAAGCATTAAGCCGAGGTGGTACTTGTGTAAGTCAAACAAGCCAGCCATGGCCATGACTTTGGAACTTAAACCTGCAAAAGTATTGACGTTGATACTGTTGATAGGGAAAAAATCCACCCAAAAACAGAAAAACATGCTGTTGATTAGTGTACCCCCCTTCCCAAACAATTCTGAGGATCTGAGATTTGTTCTTTTCTTTTCCTTTCCCCTACTTTTCGAAGTTGACATCAACCTCTCGGCTCGCCTTGGGACCCCTTTCAAACTTCAAGCTCTGTAGGTTGGTGAGCAGGGGTAGTAGAAATTGTTTCAATTTTGGATCTTGCCAGGCCCAAACTTTTGATTTGTCAAACCCATCCCAACAATGTGGAAGAACTGAATCATGTGCCCAAAACTTTATGGATCAGAACCATCACACTAATCAGTGTACAACATTAACCAATATTATATAACTAGTTAACTTGATGAAATTTTAAATTGCCACTATGTATTCCAACGACGGGTTTTATACCTCCCCTGGCGGTTTCTATCGCACCGCAACTAAGGCCCCGTCAAAGCTACACTCTTTTTGCGGTCCTTGCGACGTTTTTGGCAGCGCTATGATTTGCAACCCCCCGAGAGCGAGGCAAGAAGAGCTAGCCAGTGCGGCTTTGAGGGCCTGAATGGGAGATAAGGTTTTCGAAATTGCAGTTGAATTTCTGTTTTTTTGTCACAGGCATTGACTGTCAATGAGTGGAGTATCGTTATTTGATTTCTTCTTCATATATGTTTTATATATATATCCTCATAATGCTCCTGATATATATCGATTATTTCAAATGTTCCTCACTCCAAGCAAAAGATTAGAGAGATTTTAAAACCTTGTTTTCATTCCAGATATTTGGAGAAGATGCATAGTAGGTAGGTACGTATATAGTGTATATATCTATATATACATATGTGTGTGTGTGTGTAATATTTTTCTGATTATTTTTTGTTTCAATAAACATGTTCATTGTGTCCTCAGAATTCCGCTCTCAGTGGCTGAAGCTCTCTCAACTTTGGCAGATGCAGGTGGTTGTGGCAAAGGGTGCTGGTGTCATTGCTGTATTGAAACCCGCCGGTGTTTGGGTCTCAGAACCTGTTGGGGTCTAAAAATGTCCGTTTCAACATTGGGCTTTCAGCGGGGCTCGAAGCATTATTTTTTACGGACTGTGGGTCTTGAATTCTGACGACTTGCTTGTCATTTCCGTGTTGTCTCTTTTCATTTCGTCATACTGATCTTGTTCTTGTTCTTGTTGTTGTTGCGATGTTGTTGCTGTTCTTCTTCTTCTTCTTCTTCTTCTTCTTCTTGTTGTTGTTGTTGTTGTTGCTGTTGCTTTTTTTTGTTGTTGTTGCTGGTGGTGCTGGTGCTTGTGCATCCGGTGGTTCTACTCATCATACCTTGCGAGGTCACCACCGAAGACTTTGTCCAACCTTTGCGAGAACAATGTGAGACACTGGACACTTTGCGAATTGTATCAAGGTCATGGGCTTCATTGGGGGGAGATGTCCAACCTTCACACAACCTATGGTGTAAGCACATCTTGGAACACGTGTTGTGACGCTGAAAGGTGGCACAACTTGCCACATCATGATGTGAGGATCAGAAAAATTCAAAAGACCTGTAGAGACGATTCCGAAATCATTTGAGCAGTTCTTATAGTAATGGTGATTAGATTAGATGTGATTAGCATGCTTACAATATCTTACAATTCCATGAAATTACGGAAGAACATTTGCTGCCACTCGCAGTAATTATGAGGTCAGCGAGGTGCAACTACACACCAATCAATCAAATCACTGTCGCTGCTAGCAGGTTGGACTATCCAACGAGTGGTATTCTACCGCTGGCACTTGGACCAGAAGGCTCAATGGAGGCAAATTGGTTGCGAGGACAATTTGCTGGTCGTTTGGTGGCCAAGGAGCAGCGCAGTTCATGAGGTAGAACGTCCAACCTTGATATGACTGATGTGTAAGAGATTTTGTTAAAAGGTATCAAAGCTCCAAGGGGATGGTTGAAAATGCTTGAAGGAAGTCATTCATCATTAAATAGAAATCTCCTTACACACAATCTTGGTGTGCTTCCCCATCCAGTGACAGAAGGCTTTGAGGCTTTACTAGAGGATATAGGGGGCGGGGAGCATCCGGAGCATCCCAATGATCACACAGTCGAATCAAGCTGCCTGCCCTGCAGGAGTATGTGTGTCTCTGTGAGGGTCCTTCCTTGGGCCCTGTGGGATCAGAAGGTGTCATTGACAGTCCTTTGTTGACCAAGGAGGTGGATGGCGCTAGCCGAAGTGAAGTTTCAGATTTGGGCCGGGAAGCAGTGACCAAGTATTCGGTGATAGCTAGATATCATCCACCAACGCAATCAAATTGGGAGGTTTTTCTGTTGGCCATTCAGCTGAAGACAGGACGAACTCATCAGATCAGAGTTCATATGGCTAGCATTGATTGTCCATTAGCTGGTGATATGACCTATGGTCGGAAGGACAAGTCCGTGGTTTTGCAGTGCCCGCGGCTCTTTTTGCACTGCCGTCGCATTTGCCTCTTGGACATTGAGGATGCCCTCTTTTCAGCAGAAGCAGATCTGCCTCAGGACTTGGCAAGTTTCCTTGCAACCTTGGATCCTATCAGCTAAAAGGCACCGAGAAGTGGCATCGAGAAAGGCGCAATGTGAAGGCTGTCCTCGGTTGGTGAAGCTCGAATGATTTTCTGACCACTGACACGACCTCCTCGTAGCTCTCGTCATGCCTTTGTTACGGCATTGTGAGGTGAAAATGCGGGCTATGCGCTTGGTGCTTTGGTCCTAGGCTCTCGCTTGCGGGAGCTCAGTCCACGTATTGAGAGGGTCATCGTCCATACAGATGATAGGCCCAGCGGCCTTTGAAAAGGACGGCTTGTGGCTGTTGCGCAAGGTGGATTACCTTGACGTAGTGTCTGATCTTTACGTGAGGGAAGAAAATATCTTTGATGGTGTCTTCCAGTCTTCACAAAGTTAGCGGTGTGGAAATTGATGGAAATTGGAGGACTATGCAAAGGTCCTGTTGTTAGAATTGTTAGACCTCGATATCATCCCGTTGAAGCCTTTGGACGAGCTCTTTCAGTTGCCCTGTTCTGCAGCAATGGTGCCGGGGTCAAGGAAAAGAAATTCATGGAGCGGAAGTGGATGGTTGTCGGTTCTTGGGCACTGACAACCTGGACTACCCATGGGGGCAGTTGAAAAGGCATCAATGCCGGCCTCATTCTAATGCAGCCTGACTACTATGTTTTTCAGCAAATGCTGAGTGAGGTGGCCATGTTGCTGGAAGCAGACCTGAACAGGATTTACTTGTCTCGTTTCTTTGCTGCCCGGGGGGAATCTCTTTAGGTATCATATCAGCGTTGCATGGAAGTACGAGCTGCATCAATCTCTCTTTGCCACCGAGCGGGTTTTGGAATGGAGAATCTTTTTGGAGATAAAGGGGACAGGACTTTTCTGAGGCGAACTTTGAGGACAGTGTAGTCGTCCATTTCAGTGGCGAGGTGGAGATGTGGCGCCGAATTTTGGTAGCTTCTACCTCTTCGAAAAGTGAAGATCAGCGCCGGGAAGTGAGTCATGCCTTGGCCGCCACGAATGGTGAAGATGGTGGAGGTAAAGATGTAACCCAGCGGAACTTAGAAGATTATCGGGATCATGGTTGCAGACGTGAGGGGCAAAGGATATCAAAGGATATTTGCGGGCGAGAAGGACATCACTCATGCCTTAGATTGGATGGTGCAAAGGGTGCTAGAGGTAGCTGTGCAGCCACAAAGGTTTGGCGCGAATGCTACGACAAGTTTGCGGAGTTTGTTTTCTTTGGAAGAGCTCCAAAAACCACGCGTTGCAGAAGGTTGTTTCGACCTTGGACTCGTGTGGAAGTGAGCTGGACGATGGGACAAGGCAGCCGTGCGACTGTGAGATGGTTGCCGGCTCTGGCGTTGGGGCTCCATGACAACAAGGACTACGTCGTGAGATTTGAAAGAGGGGGTGGTTGGGGCGACACTGAAAGCAATGTTCATCAAGGCACCTGACCACCCGGAATGTGGAATGCAATCGAATTCGATAGGTCTGCTGAGCTGCGGGTGTTTGGGTTTCGCATTCTTTTTTCGAGCTTTGGGAGGAAAAAGTGCGGAGGCCTACGAAGCACAGCAAAATTTTGAGAGGTATATGAGACTCACCCCTTGCCAACAGGAAATGCAGTGCCATGCTTTCAAAAACACCACTGCGTGTGCATTTTTGCAGCCGAAGTTGCCAATACATTTCAAATTTTTCACAGTCGCAGCATGTCGCAAGATTTTCACTGTAACGCTGCCTATCGATGGGTAACCAACATTGTGAGGTACCTCAAATGAATGGTCTGAATGGTATTGAGGGCGCCCGGAGGCATGATATATGCAGACGTATACAGTAAATTAGACTAAATCATATGTGCACAAGGCCGTTTGGTGGGTGGTGGGTTCTCTCGCATAGGCCCTGCAAATTGTTTCGATATGTTGAATCCCCTCCCATTTCAAGTACCTGAAGAGGTGGGTGAATAGATGGATGTGGCGGAATCATCCCGTTGAAACCAAAGTCTTAAGAACTTACGTAATTCATTTTACAACAGTAGACCCGGTAGATATGCGTAGACATACCACCCAAATCTCTGCGGCCACCGCTGGTGGTATACGCAGCAACTGCCATGGGCGTTATCAATACAACGCACTTCGATGGCCGAGGAGTCAGGGACCGTTTGACCAATCAAGTTGAGCAAGGGAATCAGGCAATCCTTTGCTAATAGCCTTCATTCAGGTAGTTGGGGGATGGACCTCCAGCCCAAAGGAAAAGAGATGGACTTTTGGGTTGCCTTGTCTGGAGTCATACTTGAAGCTGCCGTGCTGCCTTTTCATCTCGAACCACTTGTAGCAATTTCGCAGGCAATGAATGAGACGAGGGCCTTCATACCGTTGCAATCATTACATCATCAACATCATCATCATCATCAAAACAAGTCACACCTAATGAATAGATGTAAATTGATGTAAATATGCACTTGACATGTAATAGCAGTATCAGAAAAGCATTCTCAGAGCCTATCCAATAATCCAATTGGTCAATTCCTCCAAGTTGAGGCACCCATGAGGCATTCCGTCAGAGGTACCAGTGCTGAACGCAGGGCCTTGTCACCTGGGTTTGAAAGACCTCGAGTGTCTCGGGCACGGGAACCAACAACAATGGAAATGCGCGAACGCTTTTCCGCGTTGTTTGAACACTTGGCCAAGGAAGAAGAGACACTGAAGAATGTAATGTCTCAGAATGAAATTGTGGAGAGGCAGTTGCACGATCTTCGTCATTCTTGTAACTTGCGAACCGGACTTGTGGACAGCTTTTTTGTTTTTTTTGGGATGCTTCATTTCTCATACAAATTTTTACGTAGAGGCAGAATCATAATCTATTTTTGGTACTCGTGAGCGAAAATCATCAACTCCACACCGTTTCTGGTTGACGGTTGGGGTGCTCAGGTCGACCAGTTCCATTGCGCTTCCATGGTTTCGACGAGGCAGCTGAACTTCGTCAGGAAGCCCTTCTGGCAGAGCAAAGATGTGCATTACAAAGTGGTGAAGCTGGGGCTTTAGCTGCCGCTGCTGCCACCTATGAACGTCAATGTGCCAGACTACAGGCAGGGTTTGAGAGGGATGGCTGTTTCCCTTTTTTTTTCTCTCAGCCTGGGGTATAGGTGCAAAAAGAGATGTTTATTAAGTATTAAATCCTGTTAATGGAACAGATCCTGCACCAGTTGAGGTTGGTAGTTTCTACCATTATTCATATACAAGGTTTATATATCCCAGGTGGTGCAGGATTCCTTCCATCAACAGTAGTGACCTTGTCCACCATGTTTCATAGACCAGATTCATGTTTCCGGGTGATGTGGCCTGAAAAAAGTCTGCAGGGTCTCCAGTCACTTCAATGGAATTGGAATCGTTTACTGAACGGATAACGAAGGAATACCAAAGAATATCATAGAATATCATATAGTTTTTTTTTAAAGAGGAGGATGTAGGTTTGATACGACATGATTTCTGGTGTCTTTGTTTTTTGAGGGGATGTAATTCACAGTTTCAACTCAGAGTGAGACTTGAGACGATGGCATGTTTGCTGGCATGCATATGCGAAGCTTTTTCAGTTGAGGAACGGTGCCAAGCAGAAGCAAGCCAAGAGCGAGCTGCAACAGAATCTTTGGGAAGAAGCGCATCTGAAACTTGCCTCCGCTAAGGTCTTCCATGGCAAAAATCGATATACACCCTGGAAAATGAACATGGGACCGAAAAACGGGGGTTTGGGGATTGGTTTTCGTGTGATTTTTAGATTCCATGTTGATTTTCCGGGGTTTATCCAACCAGGTACGACAAGATTTGTATTTTCTGTGAGATATCTTGGAGAATGGCAATGATTGCTAAAGGATGCTAAAGGTAATATTCTTTCAACACTCCCCTTGCATTAACACTATTTTGCTCATTTTTCCACCCCTTTTCCGGTCCTTATCCCAACCCAACCTCCCCTCCGTGAGTTTCACCTTTAGATCTCAGGAAATTCAACAGCTGAAGGCAGAGTGCCGAGAACTCAGCTCCAAATTAGAAGCTTCAGAGCTTCAACGTCAGAGGATTCTACGTGAGCAGCAAGAGGTGCAAGAGGCTTCGAAACAGACAGCAGCTTGGTGGATCCAAATTTGGGCGAAAAATCTGGAGTGCTCCAAAGTGGTATTAGATGATTTGTTGATGATTCATGGTCATGATGGTTTACGATGATTTATGATGATTTTATAATTAATTATAATATTTGTGATGATTTATCCACACCTACATGCAGTTGCAATTGGGATTAAAGCTACATAAATCAAGCATGATGATACGATAGTCTTTATATTTAATACGGCATATATGTTTTTTGGGGCTCATGTCCTCAAAATGAGATTAGCAGCAGGCAGCATGTGCATTTGATCCAAATTGGATTCAGAGCAGGAAGATCAACAGTCGACCCTTTGTGATGATTTCGCAGACTTATGAATGTGATTGAAAAAGGACATGACCAGCTATAGTGATAATCTTCTTGGATTGCGAAAAAGCCATCGATAAAAAATGCTGAAATGCTACATTTCAGGGGGCTACACTAGCAGCAATCATAATATAGACACCGGCGAGACAGAAATAGGGACTGGTTGCCCCACAAGAATTGCAGTTTCTACCTGTTCATTCGAACAATGCATGTTGTGTCATGTTGCAATGGGTCAAAAGTTAACTTCCAAGAACTGTTTTATGCTGCTGACGTATCAGTCCTATCCTAGCCGATCAATACCTATATATACAATGAAGGTTTTTTCATTTCTATACACTCTACGCATGTCTTAGACTTATGAGTTTGAACAATTTGAACCATTCCAAATGTTGCTACATCGCTTCCAACATGTTTCAAAGTTTTGGTATACGTGGCTGGAAATATCCATTGGATCTTGTGACCGAGGCGGTGAAATCGAAAGAGGTGCAAGAGCAACTGGGGGAACAGAGATTCAAAAGCCAGAAGATGCAAGATGAGGCACACAAGAAACGCCGGGGGAGTATGTGGATTTTACATGAAAATTATAGTTTCTTCATTTTTTCCGGGGCATTTATATGAGTTAAATGAGTAACATGATATTCATGAATCGATGAAAGTCATGTTTGGATGTCTCCTTTTTTCTTTCGGATTGGTCCAGGTCGTCAGAGGACGTCATGAACTTGCAGTCCTGGAGAAGTTGGTCGTATCGAAGCAGACGGAGTTGCAGCATTCCAAAAGGTGGTTGGCTGAAGAACGAGTAGCTTGGCTGAATCGTTTTTGGCAACAGGAAAAGTTGGTAGTTGATGCTTAACAAAGGCCTTGGTCACCACAAGAAAGGGTGGCAATAGTTATGCAGTTATGCTTTATAAGGACAAAACATTGGAGACAGAACAATCTCTTTGTAAAAGGAGATGCTTTTTGGAAAGAAGTACAGAAACATGAATGTCTCAAGGAACTCAAGATAAATAGCGTATCAATGCGTATCAACCCTTTCCGAAAGAAAGCTGCTCGTAAAACAAGGCTACATCATTAGATCAATTATATCATTAGGAATTGAAGGAGACCAGTTCCTTTTGAGAGAACAGCTTATGTATGATTGACACTGACACTGACACTTTTGAAAGGATAGTCCGAGTGTGATAGGGCAACACGCAGACACCTATTCTTGTGACATGTCCAATTCGATTAAGCAATGAAAAAAACACTCTGACAGCCTTCCAGGCTCAGAAAAGATGCCATTGATTCGTTTAAACTCAAAATCATAATGCATTGGCCGGTTACCCAGATATGCAGTATACCGTATATAATATAATACATTCGGATGTTAGATATTAGATTTCCTTAGACTCGGCTTGGGATACTGGGACATGTTCCCCGCTTTTTTTTTTGAACCGCGCTTTTTCAGGAGACAGCTTTGGAAGGTGAAACGCGTCTACGTGAGATGGTAGGAAAGAAAACCAGGTATGAAGAAGAGTTGAATGCCCTCAGCATTCAACTAGAAGAATGTCGGAAGGACTGATGGTTTGGAAAGTTTTGTGTGAATGTGAATGATGTGAATGACAGCGTGACTGATTGTGGCTGTTTTGTTTTTTGTTTTGATGGTGCTGGCTTTGATATAGAACAGAGAATGACTTTTTGGACATTTCATTGCAAATTGAAGCATCCAGAAGATAATATATAGTCAAGGCTCATTGATTTTCTCAATTACCAATACAATATCTCTTATAGATTTTTGGCACGTTGCTGTCCCGTTTGTTCCAGGAGGGTTGTGATCTCCAAAGTTCCTTTGATGAGACGTGTCGGGAGGCAAGGATGTTGCAGGAACGGCTGCGAGCAGAGGAGCAACGCCATCGCAGTGAGTTGGAATCTGCGGAAGCCTCTAAGGCACAAAAAGAACGCCTCGAGGCTGAGCTCAAAGGAGCAGAAGGCTCCTGTTTTTTTTGCATTTTGAACATCTTCAGGGCTTGATTCATGGCGGGTTGTTTGTTCTATCAATCTGATGGCAGTTGCAATATCTCAAGAGGTTTTTGCTGTTGTTTTTTGGAATGAAGACTCAATTTCCAGTCTAGCCCTCATGTACTGTAGCCAGGGTTCTGCACGGTTCAATCATGCAGCCATGCCTTTCTGTAGGTGCTAAAGCAGACGCCGAAACAGAACTGGGAGACCTTCGCAAACTTGCGGCTGAATTGGCAGAGCACTGCTCCTCACAACGGCGGTGGAGAGATGAACAGCTCCAAAAACAAGCTTCCAATGAGCTCGCCTCTGAGCGCTTGAGGAAGGAAATTCAGCAACTCCAAGCAGAACAGGAACGATTACAAGAGGATGCCAAGTTAACAATGAACAAACGAAACCGTTTCCATGGTGTTGGTTTCAGTAATTTCCAGGAAACGTTTCCATCATGTTATATATTTATTTATAACCCCTTTTGTTAGTTCTTATAGTTTTAAATTTGTCCCACTTTATATATAATTTAGGCTTCGTGTTTTTTCTCCCCTCTCTCAGCATCTCCGCACAAAAACTCACCAACACCAACGAGTTGTGCAGGTTTGGAAGTCGAACTCCAAGTGGCCAAACCTGCTTTGGACGATGCTCGTCGTCGCTGCAAAGACCTGGAGGGTCGCTTGGTTTTGCGCGTCCGCGAGCTGAGTGACGAATCGGAACGCGTCAGACGCTTGCAACAGGAGGCAGACATGGCCAAGGCGCGTTTAGTGGCAATGGAGAGTCAAAACATCGGTGGAAGGAAGTTTGGCTTGTTGAAGCACAGTAATGTTTTTAGAAGATTTTGTGTTTTTGTTTCTTTAAACTTTGTCTTTGAATTCATTATTCAAGTGGGGTTTTCGAAGCATTTGATAAGCCGAACAAAAATCAAAAGTGCCATGGGGGATACTGTATTACTAACGGTTGCGTTGCTCCAAATTACTTTAAAATTATTCGATTTCTATATAGACAAACCGTCAATCCAAAACCGGTGAATGAATCAATTCACATGCTCAAATCGCATGTGTGTTTTCTGTGCCATGCGGAGCGATTGAGGAAGCTTCTGGATGCTTCTCCAAAGACTTTTGGCGACTTTCGTTGTGGTGAGCTACCAGCACGGAATAGCCCACGCAGTCCACCGGCTTTGCAGTCTCCACCTGCCTTACTGGAACCTAGACTCGGTGATATTAGAAGGCTCCAAGATGGCTACTCTGGCTATCATCCACACAGCCCACCATCACAGATCTTACAGGCACCACAGCCTTTAAAAGAACCTCGAGGTGATATGAGTGGTGCAAGGCTCAACAAGAGTTCTCCAATGGGTACCCTTGGGAACACCACACCATCCACACCTCTCCCAGCGCCCAACAGCATGGATACTGATACTGTTCGTTTTCTGTGCGAATATGTTGCCAAAGAGGAGGCGAGATTAGGCCTTTCAGCTCCAAAGTGAGCGATTGGGGGGGGCCCTGACTGGAAGCCTTCCGGGAAGATATGTCAATGTACTCTACATGCTCTTGAACGCGGAAAAAGATGGAGAAACACAAGCAGATCCTATACGAAAAAAGACTTGTGACTGACTTGTGCAACCAAAGGGATCTCACTCTCCAATCACTGTTGAATCAATACCCATCGTGGCGCATCCTGGGATATTTTGAATCATTTGGGCATCGTTTAAGATGTTGTGCTGTGCCTTTTTTGAGGAGATTTGCTGCCGAAGCCATGGCGGTGTAATGGCAATGCTGAGGCGAACTGAGTGATCAAAGTGACCAGCAGGGCTAGCGGCTAGATAGGTGAATAGTTAAGGGAGTGGATATAGTTAGTGATACTGTTGATGGAAGAAATCCTGCACCACCTGGTGTGTATAAAGCCCTGTCAATCATGGGATATGTACTAACCAACTGGTGCAGGATTTCTGAACCATCTGCGGTAGGGAGGTAGAAGTCTGGTACAGTTATGGCGGGCAAGATATAGGATGATGAGCCATGGGCAAATCGCAGATGGATGAGTGGGGAAATGATAGGTATAAGAGACGGAGGGACATAGAGATGACATGTGGCTTCAGAGTGTACATTTACAATCATTGTAAGGTCAAGTCCCGATTATATAATGAGATATAATGAGCATCAGAGAGAGAGAGACATGGCTGCTATTCAGATGGGAGACTTCATTGCATGAGGGGATCTTTGGCTTTGGACAAAATCTGTGTCCCCCTGTCCCAGGAAGGAAAAGACTGCCGCCATCTCTCAGGCAGGAAAAGTTACCATTTTGAAGCCACCTGGGTATCATTGAATTACCCATTTGGGGGAATCAAACAATGCAAATCCATCGCATCCATGGTATGTTTTGGAGTCATTTCCCTTAAAATAAGTGCACTGTTTGGGTTGGTGTCATATGATGAACCCCACGTCAAACTGGCGACGAATTCACTTCGTTTTCGGGCTCCAGGTCCATCAACTTCGAGTGCAACAAGTGGAACCAGATGTCCAGCATTTCACTGCAGCAATCATAGGCTTCTTGAAGTTGGTGCTGGAAAAAAATATGGTGAGATAACGTTTGACATACGGTATAGTAGTATAGTAGATGGAGCACACATGTAATCAAGATGGAGCACACATTGTGTTAAACAATGTGTCGAATGTAGTCAGTATATTAGATATTTACAGCTTTGCATGAATCTGAATCACATAGAATCACAATTTAGGTGTTACTTTTAGTTTCTTTTATTATAATGACATTCTGATTTCCATCATTTTCTCCAATAGAAAGCTGCACAGGTGTGGCTTGGACCATGGCCTTGCAAATGATGTATATTATGGCGGAGTTATTTGTGGAAGTCGATTTGATTGCTTGCAACGCTGTCCTGACTGCATGTGGGATGCTTGGGTGATCTTGATCGAGGTGGAGGAACATGAATGAAGAATAACAATGGAAGAAAAACTAAGGCTGAAAAACCAATACGGACATATATGGGCTGCTTTTTAGGGTACCATGGGCATTGAAGTCTGAGGTTTTAAGATGTTCAATTTGTGTGTTTGGTTATTTGCTTAGTTTGTACATGTTTGTACAACATCTCACCATCAACCTATGCTTCTGTTTTAAGACTGGTAGCTGTTGACAAAGGGGGTGTGGATCCATGTTTTCATATTCGTTTGTATATATCCGATTGAAAGGGATCACTAAAAACGGATCATTAACTCCTTTCAGAACGGATGAAGCTTCTCATTTTGACCAGGTGACCAGTGGTGACGCAAGAATCTTTAAGTTTTCTGAGTCATGACGTCAGAGGTTAGCCACCCAACAGTGGCAGTTTTGGTGGAGCTAAGGAGAGGTCAAACCTGGAGCCATGCACTGCATCTCCTGGGACAATCTCTACGTTGCGCGGCATGCGGCGGAGAGAGATGACGGGTTTGTTCATGTTTTGCTTTGATGCGTTGTCCCTTAATTGTATTTTACTGCGATTTTTGACATATATTAATACATGGGTGTTTCCCCAAAAATATGGGTACCCCAAAATGGATGGTTTATAATGGAAAACCCTATAAAATGGATGATTTGGGGGTACCACCATTTAAGGAAACACCCACATTTGGCGAATTTGATCACTTGAGGTCCAGATGTCATCAGCTTCAACGCGGCCTTGGTTGCCTGCCCGTGGCCTTCTGCTCTGAGTGCAGCTATGGCGTCAAAGGGATGCCAACCAGACACAGACACTGGGATGAAATATGCCACCATCTCGTTGTAGACCATTTGTATATGAAAGCAAGACACTTTCCCAGCTTTAATTCTGCAAAAAAAGAATCATCGCATGTCATGTGCTGATGCTGGTATATCAATGGGCCAATTTGCCTCTAGATTTGACCCTGTGGCGTTGAAAGCGGCCTCTAGATAACACCTGCAGTAACCATGCCCTGGATTCATGGTTGCCTCATGCCCCAGCTGCAACTGCCAAGGTAACTCAAAATACGGAGGCTGCCAGTTGGGTGGCTTGACAGTGTGAACCGTTCGCAGGATTATGCACATGTACTAAGGATATCTGAGGATATATATCTTACACTTGGCTTAGCAGCTAAGAGAAATGGCTTTGCCATGCAGGGTGATTTTTTGTTTCAGTGAGTGGATGGAAAAAAGACATGATTTGCATGTAGAAAGATGGCATCGCCAATGCGCTGGCCGGTCTTGAAAGTTGGACATTGCCAGACGTTCCGGATATTTTTTCCTTCTCAACACTTGAAGAGGCTGTATTGCAAGACTGACGTGACTTGTCACCACTTTGCATTGATATGTTTGCCAATATTGCTAATAGATGTTTCAAGCCTTCTAGTTTTAGACATCGTCATAACGTTGACAAGCTGAAGACTTGCTTCATATGATTCCTGTGTCACATCCTCCCAAGGTCCGTCAAGGTCAATGGCAACGGGCTTTTGGAAAACTCTTTCAGGCTGGATACTGAAGGAAGTGTGCAATTTTATCATTTGTCATTTGCAATATGTTTCCATCCACATTCAAAGCTTTGATTCGCAATCTTGTTTGTTGATCTTGTTACACCTTGTTGTCGTATCTTGTTATTTGGTGATACTTTCCCTAGCGCAATACTTGAATCAGTGGCCGAAGTGACATGTGTTTTTGGCAAGCTTTGCTTTCGCTAAATGCTTCTGTAATGACTTTTTTGCTAATGGGAGATTCCTCGGATGTGTAGAATTTCCAACCGTTTGGCAAACAAATGCAAGTCACAACCCCTATCCTGGGACAGATTTGGCTTGGCTTGTCTTTTTGAATCCTTTTTGGAAGGGAAGCGGCGGCATGGACAGTTTCAGCCTTACCATCGCCACCTCTGCTTGTAAGGACCAACTCCTGAACCAGTGAACATGTGAAAACATCGCATGGTTGGACTGCAGTTTGCAGTTTGCAGGTACGGATTGTCTCATCGCAAAAATCTAGAACATTTGAGCTGTTCACTCCCAGCGAAACATCTTATCAAATACGAAAAAGGACTGGAGCAAAGCCCTGAGTAGCTTGCCTGCAACAATACATTGTCACCGACTCAGCAATTCTCAACACTTCTCAACCTAGAAGGGTGCGTACCCATACCACTTGTAGCTGAAAGATGTTGAAAGTTCCTTTAAATGATAATCCATGTATACCCACTACTATATAGGGTATATATGTATAACGGTATAAGTATATACAAACATATAAACATCGAATACATATGTACATAATATGCATAATATAGAGGGAGATTTGCCCTAGAGGTATGCTGGCAAGAGCTGCCATGGAAGTGGATGATTGAAACATATTGAGGTCATGCTCAAGTCGTGTGTTTTTTTGTGTTGCTGCGAAACAATACCAAAAAACAGTTGTAAAAGATCGTTTTATTTGAAAAAAGTCAGAGGCCACCACCGTTTTCATAAACAAATTTCATTGAAGCCTCTGGAGCAGAAGTGGCAAATGGCCGAAGGCTTCTGTGCGAAGACTCCCATTTGCTCGTCGGAGAAGTTGCTTCCCTGTGCCAATGCAGACGCTCGGATGCTGCAACCTTTCTTTTCGCTGACCATTTTGGACGATGATCTTTGATGATCTTTGATCAAACATCGGTTCGAAACAGAGATTTATTTTTCCAACTCAAAAAAGATATTCCTGGCGTCCGTTCTCAATTTTTGGGCATGCAAAGTCTACAAGAGATATAGTGCGAATAGTATCATGGTGATACCCACCTCCAGCTGTATAAACCTGGATGTTCGAAGGCAATGTCTGCATGCCTTGCCCAAGAGACTTGGATTTCTGCGCTGGAAATCCTGCATCTTGGTTGCCTCATCATACAATGTGAAGATGTCACATGATGATACCATGATGTAACTTTGGGTACAAGGGTTTTGATCATTTTGCATGAAGGTTTTTTTAGTAGATGTCAGGCCATCCTCCTTGACCCTTGCAGATTCACACTTCATATTGGTATATAGGTTGGGTGTTTCTAATGAAGGCACTGCAACGACCTGTTAGTTTGGAGCAAATTTTGAGGCGGAACCTCCAAAGATCGAGGTGTACCGGCGATGTGATTACCTGGGGTACCTTTAGATGACAAGAGGGGTGGTGTTTTTTTTTCTGGGAGGAGGGCTTCAAGATGTGACTAGAAAACATTATGCACATGTACATTATATACAGCATATGATTATATAAATTAGATTTCATCATGCTATATATGATGAGATGCTGTGAGATGATGGCATCATCTAAGGTTTTAGTTTTTTGAGGACAACTTCAAACAAGTGTTGGCTGGCTTTCAGAGCAGTTTAGATTGTTCGTTGACAAGAAACTCTTGTTTGCTAAGTGGGCGGTGGAGGGGCCGCCCATACTTGCTCTCCTGTGCTTACCCCCCCACAAATGAACATGTCCCCAAAGAAGAAACCATTTCAAAAGGAAATTTCATCTCCCAACCATTGATTTTCAGAGGACATGTTAGTTTTCAGGGGAATATCACTTAAAGCTGTGCTGAGGTCAGTGTGCAAGAAGCTTCGAGATTGCCAGTGCGTGGCTGAAGGCACTTGAATTGCTGGATGCCGCAGGCAAGCGCCCAAAGTGAGAGCACAGATGCATCGAGTGACCAAAGTGTACCAAAATCATTCAAATGGCGCCTGAGTCAGAGATCCCTTGGCGTTTGAATCATCACTCAGGGTATCTCGTACTGTAGCAACATCTAACGTCTTACAACGCGGTGGTGCTCCATTAGGGATCCGAAACACTGCTTCCCACCGCCGAAATTTGTCACCTCTGCCTATCCTTTCCTACAAGGTCTCTTCAACTGCCAGCTGCCACGAGTTTCCTCTCAATTTAAGCCTTTGATGCTTTCTGATGCATTGCTAGACACTCTCAAGGCATCTCAACTCTTTGATTGCAAAACAGTCTCGTTTGATCTCATGATCTCCCACAACCAGACATTTGCACTTAGCCAGGAGTTAATATGCAGACAATGATTAGATATGATTAGTAATTAGTACCACTTCTCAACATCTACAGTATCAACTATTCCCGCCCCAGCGTCTTTTTTCGTTCAGGGCCGATGTACGATGAGCAGACCATAAACTCAGCTGCTCAGAGAAGAACTGTGACACGGTAACGATTCTGAGATTGAACGTCATCTATGGATCACAGGCATGCATTGATGTGGGGAACGTGAATTGCATTTGCACGTTCTTATTTATCATTATATGTAGATTCGCAACTCCGGGGTTGCTTGCTTCCAACAAGGACAGATTGAGGGTTTCATTGGTCAGTTGGACTTTTTGGTCTGAAATGATGAGCTTCACGCTCAGGTCATCCATTCATGTGCTATTTCCAAGCAATTTTCCCGGGTCTTTCAGCTTCTGAAACACGGAGATGCCCGAGGGCTATCAATGGCTATAACGACCCTCGTCTTCAGAATGGGTGGATTCGGATTCGGAGGGGCGGTTTGATCATTGGAATGTAAGGGGCCCCCGGCCCCCAATGGCCCAAGCTTTTGCCAGGAAATAAAGGTCCAAATAAAGCCTATATAATTAATTAAGGGACCAAAATGGTGGTTTTACCTTAATTAAGGCGCCTTATTAAAAGGGAAGGGCCCTATTTCAAGGTTTGGGGCGCGGTCTGATTTTTCAGGTCAGCTTCATGGAGATTGACCTTGGCGTTGTTGGCAACGCATGCTTCGATTCGCAGCAGGTGGCAATGGTTTAAAAGAAAGGGTAGCAGAGAACCCAACAAGAATCTCGCAAAACACCAAACACCTGCTTTTTTGAATCGAAGTGCAGGATTGACTACACAAGTGCTGAGTTCAATGCTGCGGTCATGGTTTGCAAGGCTGGAGTCTTGAAAAGAATTTGATGTTTTGCGAAAAAAGCATGTCACAAAGGAGCTTGGAAGGTTGCAGAAGTAGGGTAAGACCCTTTGCTGCCGTACATTTGGCAGGCACAGCACTGGAAGTCAATCAGCATGTTGCTGCAACAGCCGCTCTGTTGCCACTGCAAATCCAGCTAGACTTATTCCTCGCTTATTCTGAATGTGTTCAAGCAACAACTTTATAGGGATTCCTAATGCTTTCCCTTGTTTCATGATGTTTCATGTATCTTATTCCAGGGATAAAAGTGGTTCAACATGTTTCAACCGAACCTAGCAGAAGATGCCGTAACAAAGAATGAATGTTCACTCTAATCACAGGTGAATTTGAATGCACGCTGAAGATGCTCGCAGCAGAACGCAATACATGGTGAGAGTTAAGCAGACACACAGAGAGTGGCAGTGCTTTAGTTTGCCAGTGACAGTGTCCGTGGAATCACACCGATATGCGTAGATATAATGAATACATTAATACATATCATATTTGTATATTTGCAATATCTTTGAATGATACAATATGCATGTATATATTAATTGTATGATGTAAATGTGTATGCATATTTATGTATATATAAATATACATATATTCACAATCATGTATACACATGTATGACTTGAGTACCTTCTTTGACCCTTCTTCCGATACCGTTTCACGTTGTGTTTGATGCTGCAGTGGCCTTTCTGATGTTGCCGTCAATGGTTGGTGTTGGTAGGTAAGTCTTATGCTGTAAATACCTCTCCCAGTTAGGTCCCAGTTACTCGTATGACCTGAAAATCTGCCATCTTTCGCATTCATATGGATAAAAATGACCAACATGATGATCATTTGAAACAATTTGTCCAAGCGTTTTGCAAGCAAAAAAAACTGCCGCTATCCCAAAATGCTGCGAAAACCCAACCTGTTGTTTCACTACGTTTCACTTAGGATGACCAAATTTCTCCTGAGATTGGATAGATGCACCTTTCATGCTGCAGTTGATCAACCTTCCATCGGTTCCAATGTCGAAACCTGGCAATTCAGCCTTGCAAAGCTGAAGCTGATGAAGCAGAAGCTTGGTAACCAACCAAAAACAACCGAACAAAACCCCGAAAGGCTAACACTTCGAAGCCCAAAAAATTGGAGATTTGGTTCAGATGATTTTCCGGGTTTCAATTCGGGGTGATGTTTTTAGGTTGCCGGTAGGAGTGTAGGGTTTGGACTCGTTGCCACTCGAAGGCCGGGAGTGGTGTTTCACTTGTGAACCTTGGCACACTAAATGCCGAGGATGTCGATCAATGATGATATGGTTACACAAGGGGCCATTTGGCTGCAACGTTCCATCCGTTGAAACTCAAGGAAGTTCCAGATGTTTCCCTTGCTCCGATTCTCATGTAAACTGGCGGCAATTTTTAAAGCGACTTGTAGTGACTTGAGGTCAAAATGTCAGTGCTTGCAAAGAGCCACTTGTGGAGCAAAGTGCTATTCTTTTTGAAGCGTTTGAAGACTTGGAGCCTTTGTTTGCAACTACATTTATGGAACTCTTGACCTTTCTGTCAGGGCTAGATGCTAGTTACGGCTAGTGTTTCAGTGCTTCACATCACGGGTCAACCACTGAGTGTTTCTTTCAACCAGCGGAACCCTTAAGTGACCGTCGTTTTTGATGACTTAGGCAACTTCTACCTGATTTGGTGGTATTAAACTCTGCTTTGAGCGTGTGTGAAAGCAGTCCACAAGGATGGATCAAAGCACTTCATTCCTTGTCCAACTTGGCTGATGTAGTTGTGCCTTGCCTCTGAAGATTTGAATCATTCCGACATGGGTTGTTGCTTGTGACATTTTGGTTGCAGTTGTAAGGCGTTTTTTGTTGGTGCTACATGTATTTAATTTTGAGCAAAGAGAACTCGCGACATCGATTGCCAGACATGAAATAGGGAATGATTATGAATGATTCATGGTATTTATATAATGTATACATATATACATGTTAATAATAACCAATACATAGAATCGGACTATCATATGTTCATGACTACTATCATCTAAATAGATGAATCCCATTCCACATGTCACATGTCCATTTCCAGCATAAGAATTCCCAGAGGTTCAGCCTGATGGCATGATGTGTTGCGCCGTCATGGATGCTTGTGCTGAAAAAAATCATGGAATCCATGACGGCAACCACTGGATTTATGGATTACAAGTGTCCTGGCTACGTCACGATTGTTTCCACACCATGCCGCTGCGTAAATAAATCATCCAAACATCCTGGAAATATGTGGCATCCTATAGGTTGTTTCAAAGATAATTTGATTGGCATAGTACTTTCAATGGGATTGGCTCAACTGTGTGGACCTACGTCAGTGCGGACCAAGATCCTGAAAAACAGAGTGTGTTGGAAACTGATCTGCTGGTAAGTGGTGACGAAAAAAACATATTTCTGTTTCATGTAGGTCGGAAAGTGTGTTGAAACCACGCACATACAGTGCATGACAACGATTAATAATACACATTCGCATTTCTTCAGCTTACTGTATGATGTGAGCTTCTTGCAGGCACCCCATTGGTTCACCCAAGAACCTAGCTTACACCTTTGCCGGCAGAAACGTATAGATGTATCTACGTACAGTTGTTCCCATAATCATGCAAATATGTGCATTATTATATTGGTTTTCAACTCCATCATTGTTGTCAAGCTAGCCCGGTTCTAGTGTTGGTGCTGCTGTTTCGCATGGAAGTGATGAACCACCTTGATCAGGTTTACGCCAGAATGTTACATAGGCAGATTCGTGTTGATGCGTCCCTTGATTGCACCCTTGGAGTCCAATGGTTCTTCAGAAATTCCAGCTGGAGAATGTGGGAACCAGATGTGCTGTCCAAAAAGATAATCACTCCACGTAAAATAACACTCCACATATAACCTATCCATGTTTTCTAGGGGTTTCGACCTCAACTCTTCAACAAAAAGAGTTGTCATCAAAAAAGATCAGGTCAATGGCTTCCAGGTATACCATGTGCCCTCCCAAAACGGGTGCCAATTTTCTTCAGGTTCTAGCTGTTACATTTAGCGGTTTGGAGACAACCATTCAGGAGTTTCATGTAGATGTTTGATCTTTTTTGGATATGATCGAAATTTGTTCATTTGATTCTTACATGGGCCAAATGACATATATCAGCATTACCAGTTGGAGATCCAAGGAGAAGTTGCAATGCTGCATTGCAATGTTGTGATGTGGGTATGGCATGGTCTTCAGCGCAGAGCATTTTGAACTACATGTTGGCGATGTACCTTGTCATTGAACATTGGACTCTGCATTTTGACCTTAAAGGCTCCGGAAAACGATCTCAAGCAGTAAACCAGCAAGACTACTTCAGAAACACCAACACTAAGATCACTCAGGTCCCTAGTGGACGATGCAACTTGCTTGAACTTCAGCTGTAGAACTTTGCTGAAATTTGGGACATGCTAATCCCAGATTTTTCATTCCTGAATCGCCACAAAGTCAGACACAAAATCCATGGATTTTTCTTCCCGGTCCGAGCCGGTGATTCCAAGGAGATTGGTGTAGATACCCTACTGCGCTGTTACAAGAAAGCTGTTGACCCATGGCCATTAGCTCTTCTTGTCTATGACTCGATGTGCTCATGGCAGCAACTTGGGCTGATGGTTTTTTGGATCTGTAGAAGGCTGAAAAACTCAACGTGAGTTGTGGTTTCCGTATGTTTCTGTATTTTTGTGATCTTACACTCAAACCCGCTAAACCAAAGTATAGTATAGTAATACAAATCCCTGTATGCCCTTACCTGTGATATATTTGTAAATATATATATATGTAGAGATTTATCCACATGAATGGTTGATTTTTAAGGAAAATGGTAGGGTACATATACAATCCTCATATATACACATTATATATATATATATGGTTCATTTGTAAAAGGAATTTTTGCGACGCCCTCACCATATCAGTTCTTTGCCCTGTGAGGAACACTGGTTTTACTACAAGGGAGTCCAGGAATCAGGCGATAGCAGCCTGTGAGACTGCGTCAATACCTGCCATGGGTCAGCAAGTTGTGGGTGGCCTGGGGGAAGCTACAGAAATTGAGATTTGCAGCAGCTTTCCTCAGATTTGCAGAGAATTTTTTGTCGTTTTGAGGTCAGTACTGTTGATGGTTCAGAAATCCGGCTAACCACTTGATAGGTAGTTCATCCCATTATTCGCAGGGTTTTTATATACATCCTAGGTGGTGTTGGATTTATTCCATCAACTGTATGGTCACTCAAAAAGCATGCGAAGATTTGACACCTGGCAAGACTTGACATGTAATCCTTAATTGGTTTTGTTTGCAGACTTGGATTCTTGTGATCGCTGCCTTTGGATCGAAAAGTGATAGAAAACAGGAGCAACAACTCTCAGTGAAACATGACGATGAGGGCGTGTCCTCTTTGAAAAATCCGTTTGTATCCACTTCACATGGTTGAGATTGAACCCAAGGGACACATCTTTTGACTCCTGTTTTTTACCGCATTCATTTTATGTCACTTCAAGATGAGACATACTGAAACAGAAGTTTCTGAACGCTTATTGTTGAGTTGTTTCATATGATTTGATACCACCTGGAGCCATAGAGATGTGCGCTGATCATCTCTTAGCGTGCCTGGGACTGAATTCAGCCACAAACTAGCCAACCTTTTTGGCACTTTGATCCTGTTTTCGTGTGTTTTTTTGTTGAGCAGTCTTTGTGTAATGCAAGTAGCATCAATGAGTATCATTGTCATTTAGCCTCTTTGATCTGGTATTCTTGGAAAGCTTTGATGATTTGTCATTTTTCTCACCTTCAACGAATCATGTCACGTTGAATCCATGTGTTTTGTTCTCCAATAGCTGCTCAAGCCGAAAGTCTCCAAAAAATTTGTGAAAAAAACGCCAAAAAACGGACGGTAAACCGGGATTTCCCGATGAGAAGCATGAGAATGGGAGCGATGAAACATGGACCTTTGGCTCTTTTTAAAAGCATCCTCATTTTGGTTGCGGCATATACTTTGTTGATTCCAAACCTGGGATTTGCCAAAGTGAATCTGGCAGCCAAACATGGCCTTGCTGGTCGAAGAATTGGTAGCCGTGAGCTTCGTGTGGCACGATTTTCTGACCTGAATCCAGCAGCAGAAGCCACTCGAGAAGCTGCGGTTGAGGCAATCAAAGCTGTACCATTTACACCAGCACCTGGAGACTTCTTTGGAGGTGCTGTTTGGATTTTCATTGTCCCCTTCTTCATTGGTGTCTTCATCGTCTACTTAGTGACAGTCTTCAAACCTGACGCAATTTTGACAGATGATCAGATGATTGAGTACAAGAAAGCTGAGAAGCAGTATTTCCTTGAAAAGCGCGGTGCCGTCAAAGATCCCGACGCACCGGCCGAGATGAATCGTGCTCAGAGACGTGCAGCCAGGAATCTCAAAGGCAAGAGGCGTGTGCGCAGCTAAGCGTCCACGGTGCCATGTAGGGATGATGAACGGGGTCAGAACTGTGTATAGTCTCAACATGGAAGCAACTGCCAGAAGGGCCTAAAAACTCATGCAACCAATTTTCGGCCGCAGAATCGTTGGGAAAAAGCGATTGAATTGCTGCAGCAGTCACAGATGCGGACCTGTGTTGAAGAACACTCATCTACCCACATGAGAATGTCAGGTAATGTCACCACAGCTGATCGAAATATGGAATTCTAAGGAGGTGACGGAAACCGGATGTTTTGCCGACATGATATTCCAGTCGCTCTGGGCTGAGGCATGTTCCACTATGGGCCCAGAGAAGCAGTGCCGAAGTTACCTTGGCTAAGCGACAAAGCTTGGAACTCGCCATGCGTCTCGCCAACCACAAAGGCCTGGAAAAATGGTGGAAAAAAAAGAAAAAAAACGCCACGTTTCGTGAACCCCGGCAATGAAAGGATGCCTTTTAGAAGCTATATATAGAAAAAAATATATATACATATATATATATATATATTTATACATATATACAAACAAGGGGCTCCCCACAAAAACACCAGATTCTGGGTTTTTGGAAGTTCCTTTCGTTGGATTGAGGGGCTTTCGTTGGATTGAGGGGTTTTCGTTTTGATGTGGTTTGGATGTAAAGTCCTAGCAATATCTATATAGCAATCCTTTTTTTCCTTCAGGTGAGCACGAGGTTCCTGAATGCAGACATTCCTTAATGGGCTTTGGGGGATTTACATGATTTGACTCAAATAACTTTTTCACAAAGGATCTCTGAAGGTGACTTGTGGGTGGTTGAAATTCTTCAAGCACCACACCAAGAAGTAAAACATCGCAGTTTGCCTTATCAGATCAATGATGTCAACATAAAGTCGTGGTGTGATTTTACCAAAGTGGGATGTTGCATCTCACACATGCCTTCAACATCCTTCAACTGTGGTCTCTTTTTGAAATGATCCTTGTGAAATTCGATTTTCATGGGAAGCATCAAGAAATTCACCAGACAAAATTCCTAAGGAAGACTAGGGAAGTTCATGGAAGTTCTGTCGGTTTTTGTTGGTTTGACAGGAGATGTGGTTGATCTCCTAACTCGATTTGCGCTTAGTCACTGTCACGAGGCACGGTCAGCCTTGAATCTTGGCCCAATACAGTTTTAGAGGGTACGACCATGCCGGGCCCCAAAGAGAAACTACACATTTTCCATACCTGAATTTTGAGGTGATATGTTTTAGACAGGGTTATTCAGACTAAGACATTTTATAGAAATATGATTTGACCTTGCAATCAGCATTTTCGTGGTGCATGTTGAAGACTAAAGCATGCGAGAAGATTTTATGACATGCATGCTTTGATATGCAGTAACATGAATGCGTATGAATTTGTCAGAGTCATACACATATCATATGCAGACTGTTTGATATACAACTCCACTCAGTATATGAGTAGTACTTAAACAATGATAGATCAAATAAATGACGATAGATCATTGACATTGACATTTTTTGTTTGACATGTTTGTATAGTTTCTTGATGTTTCTTGTTTGTAAGCGTATATTGAAGCTACACGTAATACCTTTGTGCCTTCCTGAAGCACAACCCTCTTGGCCCCTTTGGCACCCGAAGGGTACGCCGAACTGTCAACATAGGACCTTGTTCCAGATCCTTCGAGAAGCAGCACGGCAGGGCGGTCAGCGATATTCATCAGAAGACATCAGTGCAAGTTTCCAAGCTGCAGCGATGTTTTTTTTTTGGATTGTTTATATAGGTATTTGTTTAGGCACTGTATCTTTTTTGCATTTGAATCAGCAGTTATTTTCTCTTTTTTCACTCGCCTTTTGAGAGGAGTACTGTACCGGGAAAAAACTCATAGTGGAATTTGTAAGCGATCAACTGGTTAAACCCAGCACCTAGTTTTGCTGATGAACTCGAGTGGATACCACGTGTATTGTCAGGTGCCTGGTGCCCTCATCAAGTTGTAATGGCACGTTTCTCTTATGACATGATGCCAATCGGCTTTTGCACCATATCAAAATATAATCATATACACCCACGAAAAATTGACATGGAACAATTGTTGGTTTGAAAGATGTTTCTCCTTTTCCAAGGGGGCTTTTAAAGGTTCCATGTTAGTTTTCGGGGGAGTAGATGCTTGTAGGTACTGGACAGTATCAAAGTTTTTGGTCATGCCAGTGTCATCAACTGCCTCTTCAAAACCGCTGATTCAAGGTTTTTAATTTATATCCAACTTGTGCAGCAGTGGGATGCAGGAAGTAGGAATTTTCAGCATGGGTTCTGGAACTGATGTCCCTCTCCATGAGGTTGTGATTATACTTGCTGGCTGACCATGGTATGACAGGAAAAACTAAGGGTGCACAAATGCCAAGACACCAAGAGATTAGAATTCGGTTGCTAAAATGCGGTCCCTGTTTTTGTTACAAGATTATGGTGAGAATCCAAGATATTCTTCGGGACCTTGGCAACATACGTCAATCCCCATTCTATACCGCTGACTATGTTTTTTTGGGGGGGAGGTTGAATAGATTTTTGTTCCCTTCAGGTGAAGAGTGCTGTCTGTCAGCTTTGGCCAAGCGTCGTCCTGCACGAGTACACCGGCGGATGGACGACACAAGCTCTGACGAAGGCCCCCTGACTTTTTTGAAACTTAGACGACATGGTTCTGATAAACCTGTACCACCGGAAATCCAAACAACAGCAAGCAGGAAATCCAGCAAAGTCAGTTCACGTTTATCAATTATCAATTATCAATGTTTATCATAAATCACTTGTACAACTATACAACTATCATGGAAATCATGAATTCGACGTTGAGTTGAATGATGAGAAATCAATGGAAATGATATCATATCAGTCATATCAGTCATATCATGTATGACAATATGTATATATATATATCGCAGAACTATCTATTCACACATATTCGTATCTAATTCACAGGGACTTCCTGGCAGATGACTTCCTTCTCCTCCTAGGTGGAAGCTCTGAGATTGACTCCGAACTCTCCGGGGAAGAGGTACCTGAGAAGGAGCCGTCCTTGAAGGTTACCCCACAGTTGCTGGCTGACTTAGGTGACTCGGCCGAAAGATGGTGCATTATGTTCACGTGACATGAAATGAACAGGTTGTGGAGTTGCGGGTTTGGAGTTTGGATGATACACATGTACTATCCATGTACTATACCCAGGTACTACCACCATGCACTATTTTTTTCCAGTGGGTGTGTATGAACCTCAACCGAGGTGTAGAGCTTTCACTAGAGGAAGCTTCCGCAGAGATTGAGAGATATCCGTCGCATCTGTGGAAGGATGATACACATGTACTACCAGGTGCCGAAAAAAAGAAGTGCGCACTTTGTATGAAATATGAGAGAGGTAGATATATGTACAATACATTTTATGATGCAATATAATGACATCTATATGTGTATTTACTTGTGTTCTAGACTTATATGTAACATGTATATGCATGTGATGAAGCAGTATGACGGGATTTTTTGAGCCTTTGCTACTGTTGAAATTGATGGTTGCCCGTATCCTTTTGAACAGGTCAACCTCATTTGCCACAGCCTGAGAACTTCGATCTAAGAATATTCTAGGAATGGGCGATTATGGGATATGATAGTCCCAATTTTGACACTAGCTTTGACGACTCCTTTTCTATCATGTTCTACGCAGGTCATCATGGCTTCAACCAGCGGGCAACAAGAGTGCTTTGGCTTCATTGGAAACGTGAATGAGTATCTACATCCTCGTATGCTCTTTTCCGATGGGTATCATTCAATCATATCCACACAAGTGTGAATTTGCAGATGCTGTAAATTGATCATCATCACAGGAAGTCTAGTTCAAGACCTCCTGGCTTACGAAACTAAAAAACAGTGATGAGTATAAGGGTGCTACAGGCGCAGCAGTAGCAGTAGGGTGGTGGTAGTGGTAGTAGTGGTAGTAGTGGTAGTAGTGGTAGTAGTGGTAGTAGTGGTAGTAGTGGTAGTAGTGGTAGTAGTGGTAGTAGTGGTAGTAGTGGTAGTAGTGGTAGTAGTGGTAGTAGTGGTAGTAGTGGTAGTAGTGGTAGTAGTGGTAGTAGTGGTAGTAGTGGTAGTAGTGGTAGTAGTGGTAGTAGTGGTAGTAGTGGTAGTAGTGGTAGTAGTGGTAGTAGTGGTAGTAGTGGTAGTAGTGGTAGTAGTGGTAGTAGTGGTAGTAGTGGTAGTAGTGGTAGTAGTGGTAGTAGTGGTAGTAGTGGTAGTAGTGGTAGTAGTGGTAGTAGTGGTAGTAGTGGTAGTAGTGGTAGTAGTGGTAGTAGTGGTAGTAGTGGTAGTAGTGGTAGTAGTGGTAGTAGTGGTAGTAGTGGTAGTAGTGGTAGTAGTGGTAGTAGTGGTAGTAGTGGTAGTAGTGGTAGTAGTGGTAGTAGTGGTAGTAGTGGNTGTATGTATGTATGTATGTATGTATGTATGTATGTATGACTGTTTGTACATATGTAGCGCATGTATGCAAGATATTTACACGCTAGTACCTATCCATTTTGTCGCCAGGTGCTTCGGCGAGCTGGTTTTTGTCGTGCTCAGAACTGCTCTGATGGCTTGCAGCCACACCAGGATTCCAAAGATTTTGAATTTTTCCATGCAGTGACTGGAAGTCTAGCACATCTAATAGGTGATCTTGCACCGAATGCTTGTTTGTTAAAAGAAACACGGTGTGAGGGTGCTGATTTATTAGTCACTAGTTTAACTGAAGCGCCATTGAATGCTGGTAAAGGGATGAATGCAAACCCCGCTATTTTGCGGTGTCAGGAGATTGTGCAATTTTTGGTTCATCCCCAAAGTCCGATACAACGATTGCTGGTGGATCATCCCACTGGGTCTGGCAAAACCAGAGAGATGGTTTGCATTTTGGACAATTTCTTCTATGACCAGCGTCCGAAGATTGCTATTTTCCCGAAGGCTGCGGTTTGAATCTTGGCAGCCAATTCAATAAGAAGATTATTCTTTTCATAGGGAGAAGTCGGGGATCTGTGGAAAAGACATCCTAATGCATCCTAGCAATTTGTTCCCTAAATGTTGCCGTACTGTTCGGTAGCTGGGGTACTCTGCCAGCCTGATGTTTTTTTTTTCGACTTTTTGTGCCTTAAATTCCTGGTGCCACCGGAATTTCATCTTCGAGGTCGGAACTTCTACACGGCATCTTGACTCAACTGGCGCTTGGGGGGATGCCTGAAAGAAGCAGTTCAGAACACTACAACGTCCAAAGGTCTTGCATTGTCGTCACAACACTCAAAACTCAAAACTATAACTTTTAGTACTTATGTAAGGATGCAGCGAGAGAAAGGCAAGCAAAGTAAGGCAGTGGTCTCAAAGGATTCTTTCCAAGGCAAGCATGTGCACGTGGTAAACATCGTGTATTTACATTGAAGATGTTCACATATTTCTCGATACCTGTTTTTTTAATTTCTCGCCCGATATTTCAATGTGAGATAGTCTCCAACGCTAGTCTTTGTGGATTTGATGAAAGTTTCGCTTCAAGGCATTTATGTATTTTGACTAAGAACTAGCGGTTTCCACCCGGAATTCTTGGTAGAAACTCCACCGGTCAGAGGGCGCCTTTTTCAAACAGCTGGGCCAAGGAGCTGTTGAGATGGCCGAATCGATATCGCGATTACTTCAGCTCTTTGCGGCCTGATGATGCTGCCTTAACAGCTGGGACATCGCCATGGCAAAACATGCGAAAAGAGATTTGGGACTTGACAAGGCACATTTTTTTGTCGAAAACGCTGACGGAAAAATGGTGGCCATGGAACAGAGTACGATAAGAGTAGTAATGCCTGTCAATATATAGCGTTTTGTTTTGGCAAAAAATAACTAAACATGTTGTACGCATGTTCTTCGTTTGTAAATACTTTTATGATCTTTTATGTCGTTGATGTCATTGTATTTTGTTGCGTTGAACTGTTGCATTGTATTTTTATATGATATGTTGGTTCTGAAAGTTCCCAAAATTCGGTGGGACAAAATTTGATGTTGGCTAAGGGTGTTTTTTGTTGTTACATCGCAATTTTTGCGTGTGGTGTATGAAATTCGTATCAACTCTAACCTGTGCCTCGCACCTTTTTTGAAGCACAGCCTGGTGGGAAACAAAATGCTTTTACGTTGCTAAGGTCAATTTGAAATCGAAGTTTTTCCTTTCAATGTGGTAAAATTAGGTTCGTTTCTTCAAGGGCATTTTGTCCCCCAAAATGGGGATGGCCTAAAATTAGGTTCCTCAAAGGACCGCAAATTCAGCATTATCAAGTTTGGGGTCAATCATTCTAAGTCTCTAAGCCCAACCTAACACAAGAACTTGAAAATGAACCCCTGGAAAAATATGTTTTTTCTGAAACCATCATTTTCAGGTTCCATTTTTAGCATCAGGACTGTAGATATCAGGTTGATTTTTGTTTTGATAGTTGTTGACTATGATTCGTCCCGCCTGTATTGGCAATCGTGAAACCTCCGAACTTTGGCGGCCAACTTTAAGCCAAAATTTGTGTATCATTTTTCTAGAAATACATCCATATACCCAACATATCTATATATAATATGACGACAATTTATGTGTTGCACCGTTCCTGATGGCAGTTTTTTTTCCTTGTTGGACACTACACATGAATCACCAGGTTGCCCGAAAAGACCTTACGCGACGTCACCAAATCCATAAAGGAGATCCTGGAGATGAAAGGACAGTCCTTCAAAGGCTTCATGAGAAAATCCTTTAGATCTCAATTTAAGGAGGCTTGGCTGCACTGGAAAACGCACTGTTCAAGGTTGCATATGTTGCATGTTGTTGTTTTCTGTCATTATGATTTTCAAACTATTTTTGTTGGGGTAGATAACATCGATGAAATAGATTTAGACATATTTTGACTTGGGTTTTACCGTTTTTTTGAGGAAAGGTTTGGATTGGCGTTCAATTTGAGCTCTAAACACCAAACCAAACGTGATATAATTATATATAATTAATGTGATGGTAAAATGCGGGTGACCTCTGCCAAAGATGCATTGTCGTACCATGTCGTACCTCGTCCTCACTGTACTTTCTCGACTTTCTCGGCAAAGTGTTGCACAGTCGCACAGTCTCATTCCGTGGGTGTTTTTCAGGCTGAACATCCCGGCGAGCCAATGCCTTTGGCCCCTCTTCTTGCCATCAGTGCCTCAGCCCGAGAATTTCAAAGGGAACAAAAATTGGCTCGATCTTGGATTGGCACAGAAAAACCCATGATGCTGACACCTGTCCTGCTACACAATTTTGAGAAACATAGTAAGAACACCAATTGTTTAAAGCTTTTCAAGATCTTCAAATCACTGCAAAGTTCAGAAATACCGACACCCGCGCATAAAGATGAACGAAAAACTCAGTCTTGTTGGTTGGTTGGTTGGTTGGTTGGTTGGTTGGTTGGTTGGTTGGTTGGTTGGTTGGTTGGTTGGTTGGTTGGTTGGTTGGTTGTTGTTGTTGGCACCTTAGGCTATGCATCTGCTGGTGGATCCTATGCAGCTTTGACACCGGATGGTGATGGTCAGCCGGTGTCCGCTGTGACTTGCTTGGAGCTGAATGGAGCTGAGGAGCTTGGGGGGGGTTCAGTAGGGCGTAAGGGGTTATAACTGATAACGCCATTTATAGGGATTATAACCCCAGTTGTAGGGATTATAACTCCATATTATAGGGGTTATAACTGTTAAGTTATCCTATAAAATGGCATTTATAAATAAGGCCATTTTATAGGGTTTAAATAGGGGAGCTAAGAAGTTAACACTAGGCTTCTTTAGTTGTCTTTTTATTTTTTTTACAGTAGTGACCAGTAGTGACATGTAGTGACTATTTCCTGACCTACCTTGGTTGCCGGACTGTTTTCTCCACCCAAGCCGTTCATTCATGTCAAGGTTATGAAGATTCGTTGGCACCGCTGCTTCGCCTTGATTCAGTACTTGTTTTTTTGTGTGAAAAACCACCGAGGCTGTCATGACATTTGGATACATTTGGCAGATCCACTGAACTTTAAGTCTCTAAGACCAAGACTTTTGGGGAGTCCGTGCTGAGGTGTGAACAGCAATTCTTGCCAAGCATGTGGCGACGGCGACAACGTGCCTGGGTTTTGGGACCAGCAAAATGACTGGAACAAAGTGTTTTGCTATGAATCTCCCTCTTTTTCTATAGATGTACCCGATCCCCTTTCTTTTTGCTTTCCTTTTGATTCTCTTGTAAGTGGCCATTTCTTGAGTCATCATCGGCACTTGACAGACTGGAATTCGGATTCAAGTGGCCTTGTGATATCCCTAGCCCTAAATGTTATTCTGCTGAATCGAACCATATACCCATCCGAGTCATCACAGTTTTTCTTTCAGATGGTGTGAGGTACTTGATGACAAGATCGTTTTGCTTGATGAAACTCACCACTTGCTTCATCCTGGGCGTTATTCGAAGCAATTGGATAGCCTTGGGGCCTGTTTACGGACTGCCAAGCGAACCGTGGCTGTAGGCTTCACTGGCACCTTAGTGTTGGATGAGGCATCTGAGGGTCAGAAGCTGTTGGATATTATCAAAGGAGGCAAAGGAACTTGCGATGAAGGTGCGCGATGTGTAAAACAACGGGTCGGAGGAAGGCGAAGGTGGCAGATTTTCGTTGATCTAGATATGTTACTACAGTATATTATGGGTAGAAAAGGAGTACACTTGTAGCAGGTGGCTGAGTCAAGGGCTTTCTCGAATGTGTGGTCGTGTGATCTACAGGAGCCACTTTTGAAATGTGTGAGCATCGATGTGATTTCCGTCTATTGTGTAACTGCACATCGTGGGGCAGGCCATTCACTTCAAAATGCTGTAGGAAACGGAGGAATTTTATATGACCGCACATTGCTCGAACTCCTGCCAGGTTTTCTGTCCTCATTTCCTCGTCCACGTCACTGCTTTGCGGAAGCTTTACCTCGTGGAGTTCCAGATGCTGAACTTACCAATCTGATTCAAGAAGAGTTGGTACATCGAATCTTATCCTAATCAAGGTTCAGGGATGTTAAGGGGTGCTATGGTTGGGTAGCTGTTGACCATTTTCCTGACTCAGGAATCCAGTTGTTGGGTGAAAACTTGAATTCCTATGACATGAAGATAGAGAAGGGAGTGACTGGTAAGCGGCTTGGAGCATATTGCAATGTATGCTCTTTCGTTTCGAGCTCCCTGGCTAAACATCCATGATATCCATCACATCATGCGACGTATGGTTGCACCAGTTCTTTGCCATGGCCGCGCTGCGCCCTTGCTCCCATTTTGTAGCCACCATCTACCGAAATAAGTTTAACAAATTGGGATCTTGTAGATAGATGATAGTCTCCGAGACTCTCAACATGGCTTTTTGCCCCAGTCTCACTTTTGAGCTTCCAAGGCTTTCATGATGGTCAGCGAAGTGCTAAAGGACGAATCCTGGCGTGTCCAGAGGAATGTTGTTCTAAATTGTGGGCAGTTGCCAAAGCCGTAGCTGCCAACAAGCAAAAAGCTTTGGTGATGACATCTCGGAGCTGTGGTTACCTGGTGATCTTGGCATTACTACGTCGACTTGCACGAGAATCATGTCCTACCTTTGAAGTTGCAACCATGGAAGAACTTGCGGAGTTCAATCATATTTCAAATGCCTCAGGTCAAGTGCCTTGGACTGTGCTGCTAGTGCTGTTGCTAGTGATGATGGCGACAGGCAATCGAGCGTTGTTGTCTAGTGCCAGCCGCAGTTGGGATAAGTTTTTACATGTTTTTACAAGGAAAGCTCAACAAAGAATGAAAGCATAGGACAACAGTGGCTTGCTCCTTGCTTTTGTGTATCTAGTGATCCCTGCTCCTAAATGTACGTATAACATCGTATAACTATTTTTATGAATGAGAGAAATTCATTCATGAGTTGTGAGGGACAAACATCACAAACCGTGATATTGTGGCCTGAGATTTTGGTGAAGAGATGTAACGCGAGACCCGACATGATTTTTTCCTCAGAAATGACTGGCGTAAACTGAGCAAAGCTGCCGCTGCCCAGTCAATTCTTGCACACAAGAGACCATAACTTCCCAAGATGTGATCTGACATACTACTGAATAAGATTGATTCATGACGTTTTACATAGTACCACACATATAAACATTTTTGATTTTTGAAAATAATTATATACGATTATAATTGTTATTTGAATGGTTTTCCAGGAATCCTGCATTGAATCGTCAACATCAATCTTGACTAAGTTTGTTGGTCCATACCTTTACATGGCCTCCAAAATTTTGAAGCCAGGCATGTTTTACCACCTTTCCATTTTTTTTGTTTGGATTCCCGCTTGATTTTGGAACCCCCAGGTCTACCGCGTCATGGTGGCCAATACGAATGAGTGTGCCGAAGGCATCAATTTCTTGGCCGTGCGGCAGGTCCACCTAACAGAAGTTCCATTGTCGCATGGTCGCTTCGTTCAGATTTGTGGAAGGGCCTGGCGCATGTTTGGTCACAAGAACTTGCCTGAGGAGTCATGATTGGTGATGATTGTGATGTTTTTTTGCTCGGAGTTTCCACCGTTTTTTTGGCCTCAACAAATGGCCCCCCCATGGCAGCTTGGTTTTGTAGGGTATGATTGGTCAAAGATAGCTGACACAGCAAGTTGAGAATTCCATGGCTCATGTTGTGTCATGACTTGTCGGGTTCTATTTAGATGGATGGATAGATGCGAATCCTTATCACTCTTTGTTTGTACTGCTTATTTGGGTATCTTCTTCAAAATCCCTTGATTTAACAACTCTTGTTCATCTATAATAGATTTAGTTTATACGTTTATACATACTATTTTGTGTTCGTTATCAGTCAGGGGTTGGTTGGTGGTTAAAAAATCATGGTCTCATCAAAAGATCCCCCATGATTTAGGGCCTATCAGGAGGCTCAAGCAGCATAAGGCTCAAGCAGCATAAGCAGCTTCGCCGCAGGAAGAGCAGACAGTGACCTACCACTTGTATGTTGCTGCACTACCACCCTGGCTTTCATCACCATTAGCTGCTTGGGCCTTCCGTGCGCAGCCACGGCGAAGGTGCCTCAGTCGTCAAAACAAAAGCTAAGTGATATTCCAAGGATCAAGGCTGATTAAGTCAAGGAAGTACCAGGGCCTAAAAATCCGCTGTTGTCCAAGTTAGCTGTGTTTATTTTTTTTTGTTGTTTGCCTGTTTTTTCGGCTGTGTCTTTTTTGAAAGCAACCCTATGTCATTCAACAATATCGAGATCTGGAGGTATAACGCTGGTTACTCAACAGAGCACTGGGCAAAAGAGTTGGTATGCAAAATGGAAGCGCGAGGCATTCATTCCTTGGAGGACCAAAACTGAACATTTCATCCGGGATGTTTGTTACGTCCATTTTTGGAGAAGAGGTCATGGTTGTTATTTTTTTATATTGATCTTTGGATTGGAAAGATCTGGTTTTTTGAAAGACTTCATCTTGCCAATTCAATGTTGAGTCCTTGAAGTTGTCCTATTTCTCCATTTAGTTTTTGTTTGATGGTCACATGGGTGACCCAACAGTAACCCCATGCACAAGGGGAATCAGATTATTGAACGTCATCCAGTGATACACGTATGGAAGCTGTTTGGGATTATGAATGCCTCAAACATACGTGAGCCACGAACAAAAACCCTGATTGGTTGGGTTGTATAGGGGATGAAATCCTACCCAATTATATAGGAATTATTTCATAAACCATTATAAGGACCCCTATTAGCCAACCAGGATTCAATGGAAAGTAAGGCCGTTTTTTTTTCGTGGCTCACGTGTCGCAAAATGAAACGAAAGTTTTTCAGGACCTTCAGAGGCATTTGGGTGACTTGATTGCACCAAAAAAGATCTTGAGCAGCTCATGGGTTTTTTAGCAACCTGAGTTTGTGAAATCTGAAGTCCGCTGCCTGTATGGTTGGGAGTTTGTTTTTTTTGGTAACCGGTTTGATCATCATAATATTTTCATTAGTCATACACTGATCAGACGCAGGTGACCGCTTTGTACCCCGTTGGCATTGTGAGGCAACTTTTTGGAATGCCATCCTGGTGAGGATAATTTGATGATGAAATATATATCTGAACACCAGATGCTGGCCAAGCACGAGCCTCGTCATGCGAGATGTCACATTGTCGGTGCAAGATGGGTATGTCTCAAATCATGCATGGAAAGGAAAGTGGAAGCCTGGTTGTTAGGAATCGAATGTGTTTTTTTCTTTAAGAGGTTTGCTTTACTTTTGAGACAGACCCAGCTGTTGTTTTGTTCTCCTTTTTTTTTTGAGACTTCACAGGAGTGAAGCAGAAAAAGTCACCGTTCCAAGTCTAGGAACGATCCTTTGTGATGGCAATGAAGCTAGCGCTGGAGAATTTCTCCCCATTGCTGGAGCCTAGTCAGAAAATAGGTGGATGTTTACCCACTTGTGACCTGAATCATGACATTGTCATCCTTGAATTCATAGAGTCCATTCAAGTGTTGGAACTTGACAGTTCCAGCAAGATTTGGTTCCAGTGACCTCTTAGATTCATTTGAAACTAGTTTTTTTTTTTTTTTTTGTTGTTGTTGTTGTTGTTGTTGTTGTTGTTGTTGTTGTTGTTGTTGTTGTTGTTGTTGTTGTTGTTGTTGTTGTTGTTAAGACAGGCCTGTGGACCGCTGAACTTCAGATGAAATGATCATGTACATAGATTGCTAATTAATTGATTGTTAGGCTGCATCAAAAATGTCAAGTAATCAGAATATATATCTATATGCGATATAACCGTTCTTGTCTCGGAAGGGGAACCATTTCCACCTGGAGGTTTCCAAGTCATTGGATTCACCTGGCTTGGATTCTGCTTGAGGTTTTTTTTTTTTGAGTGTCGCATAAATTGAAAAATTATCTAGGTGGTATATAATCCAATTTGACTTGTGCACATTTTTTTTATCCATGGGTGGTTCAACCATCAACAAGTTCTAAAATTCCTACGGTTTTGCTTAGGTTGAGACTTGGGACGAGCTGGCATTGCATCACTTGACTGAAAGCTCTAAAATGGGCCTGACCGACTTGAGAAGAAAAGCTTTGGATGCAGAGAATCTTGGGTAAAACAAGGTCTGGCAACCCACTGAATACACAGAAAAATGGTGTAGTTTCGGCTCAAAAAGGATGAAAGGGTGTATACTCTCAAAGTTTTTTTCAGTTGAGAAGATGGAATTCCTAAATTAAAATATATAATTATCAGAATGTGATTTCCCAAGAGTTCAGTTTTTGTTGATTTTTCATGATGTTTCTGGGTTTCTCACAACCTGGCTGTTTGGAGTTGAACGAAATCTCAGGATTGTCCATGATCTTGCTGGCTACTATCAATGTAGCCAGGGGAAAGCTACAAGGCCGGGAGCCACACTTTGAATCACAGCTACTGATGATCACTCATGCCGTTGCATGGTATTACATTTAGAGATTCTCCTAGATTTCATAGGTGTACTGGGTTATGCTGTGATGTACTGTGACCTATTTACTGTAAATACTGTGCACATGTACATCTGTCATTTGTACACTCGGTATGTTGGGATATTTACAGGCGTCGCTTGAGGTGCAAGACTTCCCCTTCACTAGCCTCTTGCCTTCGGGGGTTACCAGGTGGGAAAGATTGAATATTAATCTGAGAGTTCGATGTATGATGTGATGCGAGTAGCTGACTCTGGTCGCGATTCCTTCCTTTCGCAGCTTCGCATTGTGCAATGATTGAACATGTTAGTAAGATGGACACGTTCATGTTCCTTATCATTGAACGCGACGGATCTTTACCATCCATTAAGCAGCAACAGTATTGCGAGGGGCTGAGGGGCAGTCATAGAGATCACACACATCCGATGAAAATCTCTAGATCTATCTGCACTACAGTAATCGTTTACAGACAATGAAACATGTAGCTGTGTTTCAACCACCCTGTGCGAATCAGATTTCTCACCTAAGGCAACTGGATGCCGACAAGCTCCACATTCATCGGTGATGGATGGTGAAAGTAAGCGACGAATCGAATGTTTGTACAGAGGTGAGAAAATGGGGGGCCAAGACCCAATTAGGAAGAACAAAAAAGATGCTCGGCTGAAATGAAATGTGATTTTATGTTTGGAATTTGGTGCCAAAAAAAGTCCCATGCTTGGGAGCATGTGGATGGTGAAATATCGTGGCAATCACGGGGCGAAATGATGGCCATGATGTGGACGATATGCTTCAGCAAGAACAAAAAAAGGCTCTGATTCACATTGCACTACCCTTTGCAAGCTTTGCTCATCATTGAATATCATTGAATTTCAGATTTGTGACAGACCTGTTGCAGGGATTCCATATTTTTCCACGTTTTGGTGCTGATTGGTGTTTTGTGTTCAGCTGGGTGGGCTGAGGCAAGCGTTCACATGTCTCAGAGAGGAACTTGTCAACCTGTCTTCCACGCGCCAAATCTTCTGGCATAACGACAAGGGCTGTCTCCACTGTTGTAAAAACAGGGTTCCGCAAAGATCCGGGAACTTTGCACATGATTTTCCATGGACTTAATGAATTACCCCAGGCAATTCTTGTTAGGAATTGTGACTCCAACCAGGCCTGTGACACCTCAACAAACTGGATTTTTTTCGCCATGGGTTCTGCTGCTGGAGTGCCGAAGAAGTTGGTCTACAAGAACAAGAAAGGAGGTCAATTTACCATGTTGTACCATGGGTGGCAAACTGAACTACCTGTTTCTGTGTGATACCCTTGCAGTCAGCATCAGTGTTCAGTACAGGACCTTCATAAGCCACATGGGATTCGCGGGATCCCCTTTTCACGTTGTACGATTACATAATATGTGCTGAATTTCAATGGAAAATTGAAGATGAACATGAGATATTTGTATCCAGAATGGAAGACAAGCATCATTGCTGCAGTTTCTTTGGTCTTGAGACACTTTGTGTCCTTTAAGATCCTTTCAGCGGCAGGAAAACTGCGAGATAACTTGGAGATCCCCTTAGGGGATGGCACACAATCTGCGAGCTCGAACTTTGCAGGCTGGTCTAGCTGTAGCTCTGATATGCTGAAAGATATTTTTCCAACATTTTCAATAGGTGATTTTCCAAAAAGTGACTTGTACCTTCGTAGAAGAGACCAGAATCAGACAGAATCCGCGGAATCCATGAGTTTTGAGATACATCATGAGATATCATGAAAGATGGAGATTCGCCCAGGAAGTCGAGGAAGTTCCGGTCCTCTTGCTGAGGCCAGTTTGCAAGTTTGGTTTTGGTTGATGGCTCGGGTTTTCCCGCCGAGGAGGTCGATGAAAAATTCATGGAAACATGTAGGTATTGTTTGCAGATCTATGCAGATCTAATGGAAAACATTCTTCAGGTGTTTGACCCTGACACTTCTTTGCTTGGTGTTTTTCCATATCAAAGCCCATTTTTTGAAATTTGTGTGTGACAGTGGTATTTCTTAGATCTTTTACATGTTTACGTGTTTTTTTGGCAAAACAGAGTTTCCATGAAATTCCGGGTGAGTTTCTTGGAAGGGATACTTTATGAATCATTCTGACCAGTAGACCTACCAGCGTGAGAAATGGTGGCTTATAAGGTTAAATTTGGTCTGGAAATTTGGGGTTAAACACCCGCTGGAACGTCTTCAACGGGAGGAGGTTAACACCTCTCTGGTTTAAAATTGTGGCAATTTAAATTTTCAAAAGAAAAACATGTTGAACAGTTGAACAGAACTATAGTTTTTATAAAAACACCACCCAAAATCTAATTGAAAGCTGCTTCACCTTGAAAGCCATTTATTAATACCCCTTTTTTTGGGGAAAACGGAGAACATCATCTGAGTTTCAAATCTCTTGTTAGGGGTGTCGTTCGGGAAACCCTACGACGGAGTTTTTTTTCTTCGTGAAAAACTCGGGTCCGGTTGCAGGTCGAGGCTGTCTCACCACAGACCCAGCAACGAAGACACACAGTGCAGGTCTCCGTTGGGGGAAAACCACCGGGGGGAACCATCTTTGGTGGCTGGTGGTTTCAAAGATATTTTTGATTTTCACCCCAAAAATTTGGGAAATGATTCCCAATTTGACGATCATATTTTGCAAATGGGTTGGTTCAACCCCCAACTAGTCTTGGTGGCATGGATGAGGTGGATTTTTCCCAACAAAAAACCCGTGGATGGGACTGATTTTTCCACTGAATTTCCCAGGACCAATTTAAGGAATTTCCTTCTTTTTTTTTTCCATGTGAAGAATGGGTTTTTTCTTGAAAGATGATTCCATTCACCCTGATGGATGTTAAACAGAATATAATGAATATAGTGAAGTTAACATCAGTACTGTGCCAGAGGACAGACGCGAGCTTTAGGATTGACACATGAGCTCACATGATACATGTTCAGTACCTCTGCTGCCCCTTGGATTTTCAAAAAAATCCTTGTGATACGTCACGTGAAAGTCGAACTGATCAATTTCCCCCGCCTGGTGGTTTGGTAAGGGAATCTTGTTCAACTAGAGGCGTGGCTCAATATATTTTCATATATTTTTACTTTCATACTAAATATGGACCTCATTTTGGAGCTCACAGGCAACATAAATTGAAACTGATATGGGACATGGGCTTTACCTGAACTTCGCTTAGACTGTTGCACATCCCAGGATGTGAAGCAAAGACTTCTGGAGACAGGGTTAAGGCCAGCCTTAGAGGTTTTTGTTGTATGAATTTTGTCGTTTTTTTTTTCTAAATGGGTGTTTCCCTAAATGGTGGTACCCAACAACCATGGGTTTTCCTACTAAAAATGATCATTTTGGGATGTTTTGGGGGTACCACCATCTAACGAAACACCCAAATGTTATTTTATCATTATATAGTTTACTTGTTGCCGCATATATGTGTTCCTTTTTCTTGATAAAATACGCACTTGATCACTTTTTATATTCTTTTTTGATATATGCGAAATTATAAGTTGGATAACTGTATTTACACGCATATTTACATTATCATGATATTATGTACATCATATTTCAGGTACAGATCATATGTGTATATATATATATACATATGTTTACGTATCACCTGCATTTGATACTGCGTATAATGCAATTTATTCACCATATGTGTGAAACTTCTTGTATTGCAGTAGATAGAATATTTTCAAAGTAATTGTTGTACTGTAATATTTTGTAATTTGTTGTTCATTACATTGCAATGCTGTTTCAATACTTGCAATAATGATATTTGGAATATTGATAATACGGTCGTTGACGTTCACATGTTTTACTTTCTATTGATAGTATTTGCACATTTTTTGCACACACACACATATATATATATTTTCATCTCGTTTTTTTTTACAGATTTGGCCAAGATCATAAATATGATGTCTATAACACAGAATCGATAAAATATACATGCTTGATCCCCCCAACTACTACGGGGGACCCCGCAGGGTCTGCCCCCAAAGGTCTAAAGTAGGCTCCTATATCACTATAGACTCTAGACCCTGTCCCCTTTAGTATTATAGACCCTCCAGGCTTGCTAGTATGATGCCGGAGCAAGGTTTTTCTTTTTCAGTAATTACCATTGCTGAGCTTTGATTATTGATTCAAGCACAAAAAAGACATAGCCACAGCGCGGAATAAAAAACAGACCTAGCGAAGATGGGTTCTGCGTGACGTCAACATGTTTTGAAGAAAGTAGTCAGCAAAACCATTCTAGAGACCTGAATTACCAGCACCTTGAAACTCACTCCTGAAGACATTTCTCTTAGCATTTTCCTACTTTGTTAGAAAGAAAACTGCAAGGATCTTTCCCAAGCCAGACTCTTAGATCTCTTAGGTTCAGGTTGTGAAGGATACTAATGGTATGGGAAGGTGGGAAGGTCTAGAATCCATATGAACGTCTCACCGTGGGAAATGTCACTTGGAAACATGTGACATATATGTTTTTCCACCCCTTTGAAGGGTCCAAGGTGATGTTTATCCAGCTTTGGCGTTGCCAATCCTTCGGCCCCAAAGCCAGCAAAACCATTCTTTTTGGCCCCTGAAAAAACGAAAACCAGCGTCTTGAAACTCACTCCTGGAAACATGTCTCCTCTCAACACTTGCAAGGTCAACACCTTGTTACTTTGTTAGGAGAAAATGCCACACAAAAGAAACCTGAAAGGATCCACCCAATAACAGTTCTGGGCCTGGTTTTTTTTGCATAACGCTTGATGTTTTCCAAACATGTTAGGAAGAAAGTGGCACTGCAGACTTTGGACTTTGGATTTGAGATGTTGTTCTAGTTTTGGTCAGAAAAACTGTTTCCAGCATTGGGGGTCTAGAATGGTTTTCATGGATTTTCGCTGGGTCGGAGGAAAAACTTTTAGACCCTCCGCCCCTGATCCACCCTGTAAGGTCTAAAGTGTTTCAAACTGGCAACAGGAACTCTCTGATCATAAGGTTCTAGACCCCATGTTTGGGGTCTAAACAGCAGTCTTGCAAGTCCCTCCGAAGTAGTTGGGGGGATCATGCTTGATCAAAATATATGGTAATATCATTCGGATGTTGAGTGCATCCCTGTCCCACTCCGCGAGTGGAAACCTTCAAATTTGTGGGGAGGTTTACTTCAGGGAATGCTTGCCTTCATATGAAACTGGACTGTGTGTGCTTCAAAGAATTGAATTCGTTGTTGGTGTTTCGCTCTATGTTTGTCAAAGTGTAAAATCTAGAATATGTGATGTATATGTGTATGTGTATTACGTGTCAGTTTGATATCAGAATGATGTCAAACAGTTGCTTTCGTTCGAGATCAATAGCAGAGTACGAACGATTTCTTCCTGCAAATCTCCTTGAAGCTTCCATGGACCCAGTCCCTGCGGTCCCTATAGCTCCTTGCATTTTTGAAACTTCAAAAAGATTGAGCTGGAAGTACTGTTTAATTGCAGTTTATTACTATAGTTTCCCGTATGATCCCTTGCCAACTTCTTTTTTTGATTTGAACTGTCAGTGGCTTGACCTTGTTGCTGTCGCATTGTATCCTCATAGCCTTGCCAGGCAAGAAGAAGTAGACGTTGCCCTTTTAAGAGTGGCAACCTCCATGCTACAGGCAGCTTCATGACTTTGATTCTTGTGATGTTCATTTCCATGTTCATTTGTGCCAGCCGAATTTGGATGTATTTTGGAATGAATTTGGAAAACCACATGAGAGAGAGGTGCATAAGTGGTGCAGACACTTGTTGCGTTGGGACAAATCACTGGATGTTTCATTGCCGACCATCATTCCATCGCCACATGGCTCAAGAGAAGCCTACCAGCCTCCCCAAACGGGGCAGCGCTGAGTCGTCACCCTCGCTGTGGCTCACTTTGTATGGCCACTTTGGTTTTGTTTGTACTCTCAAGGAGAATCAGGCAGAAGTTGAACCTGCCTACCTTACGAGGATGCAGAGACGTATTGACTTTGGTGGTTCTGCGCAGCATCACCACTTTCCAAGCAACTATGTTTCCACCACCCGCTACAAGATATGGACAATTGTGCCATTGAATTTGTTTGAACAATTTCACAGGTTCGCAAACATTTGGTTTTTGATCGTCTCCATTTTGCAAATGCTGCCGTTCAAGATCTCCCCAACAACATCTTGGGCTACTTTGGTGCCGTTGGTCGGAGTCCTTTTTGTGACATTCTGCAAAGATGCTTATGAAGACCTAAAGAGGTGGCGTGATGACTGTCGGGTGAACAATCAGGCATGTAAGATGTCCAAGACCCCTGAGGATTCGTCCTTCAAAGCTGTCAGGTGGTCAGATGTGCAGGTTGGTTGGCTTCTGAAACTACATCGCGACCAGCCTGTGCCAGCTGACCTTCTGCCACTCGGTGTTCGTTGTGCCTTCCGGCATGGCGGGGATGAGTTTTTTGTTTTAAAGGTACTCGTTTCGGAAGCCCAAATCTATGTCACAACTTTTGAGATGGGCTTTACCTTGAGCATACAGAAAAAACTGGTTATATTACAAAAGCCTATGTTGATGATATTGACTTGGACTGGGTGACTAATATAAATTTATACATATTATATGAAAAAGTATGTTTGGAACGTGTTTCGAAACGCTTCAGGCTCTTGTACTCCAGCGGCGGTGGCGGTGCTTTTGTGGACACTGCCCAGTTGGATGGGGAATCAGCCCTGAAACCCAAGCAGGCAGTTGATGACACTCAGCACATGATCAGAAATGGCCACAGTGGTAACGTGGAAGGACATCTCGAGGTAGATTTGCCCAACGAGCTTGTGGGTAAGTTTGATGGATGTGTTTACTTGAAGGGCGTTCCAAGGGGAACACCGGTGCACTTGAAGAACCTGCTTTTGCGTGGCTCTACTGTGAGGAACACTGGATATATCATTGGCTTGGTGGTATACACTGGGAAAGATACAAAAATGGTTCGAAATTCCTCTCGGTCGTTGACGTCCAAGAGGTCTCAGGTGGAACAAGTTTCCAACAAACTCTTGGCAATTGTCTTCTTGCTGCTTCTTGTCATTTCCATTGCCTCAGCTGTAGCTCGTGCATATCTCATAGCAGATGAACGAGGCTTCCAAAACCTCTTGTGGATTTGGCCACTCACTGGTGGAAATAGCTTGCAAGACAACCCTTACATGGCAATCCTTACCTTCCTCATTGGATACAACAACTTGATCCCCATAAGTCTGTACATGACAACAGACTTAGTCCGCACAATGCAAGCCTTTGTCATGGAGTCAGATGAAAGCATGTACGACAAAGAAGCCAATATCGCATGCACTGTTCGTAGCTCAGGGTTATGTGAGGATCTAGGGCAAGTTGATTTCGTGCTTTCTGACAAAACTGGAACCTTGACTCAAAACAAGATGTGTTTCAAAGCTTGCTACATTGATGGGCAAATCTACGGTCATTGGGCAGAGGTACCGGATGACTCTGAAGAAGTAGATGATCCTGCTCATGAAAGCATGTGCCTGGGCCTGCTTGGACATCCCAGCAATCGAATCGAGAGAGTACCACCTAGAAGTGTATGTCTACCTTTAAGTCCAGCAATGTGGCAGACAGATTGTGATCGAGATCCTATGGATCTCGATGGCAAGCCAGTGCCAGCAGAAGGCTCTACTCTGCAGAACTTTTTTGTTTGTGTGGCGACTTGTCATGAAGCTGTGCCAGAGAGGAAAGGGACTCAACCCGCAAGCAAGATGAGAAAGAGCGATGGATCGGCTCAGATGAGAAAGAGCGATGGATCGTCTCCTGACCTCGAATTTGCAATGCAATGTGATCCGGGGATGGTGAACCTGAACCTGGAAGCTGACATTCAACAACGTTATCAGCTTTTGGAAGATGCTCATAGTACAGATTTTCGAAGTCCATCTCCAGATGAGGAAGCTTTGTTGGGAATGGCTCGAGACTTTGGTTTCTTCTTCCAGCGTAAGGAAGGTAACAAGTTGACCATCAATATTCGAGGTCAAGAAGTCACCTACATCGTTCTTTTGGTCAATGAGTTCTCTTCAGAAAGAAAACGTATGTCTGTGTTGCTGTACCGTTCTCACGATTCTTCAGTCTCAAGCCCTTCAGTCCAAGCCATTGATGATATATTGCCAGGAAGTGGTGAATTTTTACTCTTCGGGAAAGGTGCAGACTCTGTGATGATGGAGCGTATGACGGGACGAATTCATGATGAAAAGACTGAAAATGACTCGTTTTGCGCAGTGCCTCGATCGAATGCTGTCAGTTCTGAAGGCATCTTCTCCACTGGACTACGGACTTTCAGAGGCCAAGGGGATTTTTTGTTGTTGATTCAAGAAAGGGGATCCTATAAGATGGGTACAGATTTTTTGTATAAGATGGGGGGTGTATAATAGAATTCATTATAGACTTATTAGATCTTGATCTTATTGGTTTTCCAAAAGGTGTTTAAAAAAACTCCCTATCTTCACAAATCTCAAAAAAAACATGTTAAAAACTCACTTCACCAACTTGGAAAACACCGCATCACTGTCAGGAGAGATGCCTTTGAAGCCAACTGGGGCCCCAACTGCCCCTAAGGATCCTGCTCCTTTACTGAATCTGCCGGATTCCCCACATGGCAACATCAGCCTTAAACGGGAACATAGTGATCATTCAGCACCTGGTAGATCCGGCAGTGCAAGTCAATCTGGTGGAGGTGTTGTGAGCTGCCTGGCAGTTTTGGTGATTTTTTGGTAACTCTTTGAAGCATTGATTTTGGAATCATCATTTCGATTCTTTTTGAGTCTGTTTGAGGATTTTGGATTCGATGTCAAGTTGTTTAGTTGAAGAATTCTGAATGTTTTTAGATTTTAGATCCCTTCGATCGATTTAGGCGCTTGCCCATTGATCTTCGGTTCGTGAGAAAAATCCTCAAAATGTTTGAAGTCAACATGTGCGCATACAATTACATAGACATGTGATATTATTGCTTGTTTTGCTCTCCGCATGCTTTCAAAAGCTGGTATTTTCATGATGCTTCAGCAATACTCAGGCTGGACCGGCAGAGCATTTGCGCAGACAGAGAGTATGTTGACATCAGGTTCTGATCGGAAACTTCAGAAAAAGCTGAAGGTTGCCAAGGACCAGTTGCGTCATTTTTCCCAGTTCGGTTTGCGCACCTTGGTGTGTGGCTGCAGGGGGCTTTCAGACTCAGAAGCTAGATATTTCATGAAGGAGCATATGGTCGCCAAGACATCTCTTTTCAACCGCGAAGAGAATGTTGCACAGGTGGTTGATGAGCTGGAACGAGGCTTTTCCCTCCTTGGCATCACTGCAGTGGAAGATAAGATTCAACTTGGTGTTCCGGAGACTGTGAAGATGCTTTTGGATGGAGGTATTCGTGTTTGGATGCTCACTGGTGACAGTGTCGAAACCGCTGTCAACATTGCTGGAGTTTGCCGCTTGGTGCCACAGAGCTGCAAAGTCTTCTATGTGACATGTGAGGATGACCATGGTGACCGTGATCAGAAGGAGGAGCTAGCAGAGCTAACTGGAAAGTTGAGGAAAATTCTTGACTCCATCATGGAAACCGAGGCTGACAACCCCAAAGCTCTGAGCTTCAGCTTGGTAGTTAATGGGATGGCCCTTTATTCCATTTTAGATGAATCAGCTGGCGCTTCTTCTTTAAAGCGCCTTTTTGTTACGGTGGCATGTAACTCCTGCTCAGTGATTGCTTGCAGATTAGCACCAGCTCAAAAGGCTGCATTGGTGGAGCTTCTTCAAAAGGAGGTTCCTGGCTCCCCTTTGACTCTTGCTGTAGGCGATGGCGGTAATGATGTGAGTATGATCCAAAAAGCCCATGTTGGCGTTGGCATTTATGGTGCAGAGGGTCGGGAAGCAGTAAATGCCTCTGACTTTGCCATCGGACAGTTTCGCTTTCTGAGGTCTTTGTTGTTTCTGCATGGCCGCAGTAACATTCGTCGCATAGGCATGGTGATCGGCTATTCGTTTTACAAGAACTTTCTGTTGGTCATTTGTATGGCTTGCTATGCACCATGGAATGGCTTGAGCGGCACCACCCTCTATGACTCCTACCTCATCATGATGTACAATATGATCTTCACAAGTCTTCCCATCTTTATAGTGGGAAGCTTGGATCTTGATGTGTACGCTCCGGCTGCTTTTGCATTGCCCAAGCTATACTTATTTGGTGCAAACCACGTGTACTTCAACTACAGAACCTTAGTTGCATGGCTCGCCCGTGGAGTGTTGCATGCTTTGGTGAATTTCTTTGCTGCAGTATTTCTGCTGGGCGGTTTGGGTGGTCATGCCGCTCACTTCCCAGACTACTTGTCCCTTGGCACATGGTCATACTGGAGCTGCGTCTTGGTAGCCAATTCAACCCTACTACTACATGCGAGAGTGTGGATGGATTGGCAAATCTTAATTGTTCTCATCTCAGTGATGCTCTTCCCACCAATCCTCTTTATTTACTCCTCCCCAAGTGCAGCAAATTTGTTCAACCCTTCTTTCCATGATGTTGCGGCCAACCTTTTCCAGTCCCTTCCTGGGTGGTTTTGCCTTGGCTTGGTGATTGCTTTGTCAGTTCTGGTGGAGCTTGCGATGGATGCTTGGCGGCGCGTGAAGCAGCCAGATATGATCACGTTAGTGCAGCAGCTACAAGGCAAGACAGGTCGCTTCAAGGATTCTAAGGCGAGAAGAGACACTGAACGTCCTACTACCAGGACACCACAATTGGGAGATCCTGATGATATATCCTATAGGCCAGCAGGGAGCACCAGCAATCTTTCTGCCGGTTTAGGAAGACTCGTATCAAACGTATCGCCCTTTCCTGTCAGTCCTGTTAGTATGAGTGGTTTGGGCAGTGGTTTGGGCGCTGCAATGGGAACCCGAACTGCCTTAGACACACAACAGAAGCTGGGGCGGCTACATCAACTCTATCCTGCAACGTTGGCGAATTCCATTCCTTTTCACTACCAACAAGATAGCTATGAAGTTGTCGATTATCGTGCTGAGGCGATTGAACTCAAACAGTGTCAAGGATGGCATCCCCCAGTGAAACGTCCAGGTCTGCGATTACTCTTGGAAGCATCTTTGTGGTTAGGGGAAGGAGGAGGCCCCCAAACACATGCCTCGATTGCCTCGGCAAAGTTGAAAACCTTGAGCTTTAGGCATCTGGGAATGATGGCAAGATGGCGTGCACGACTGAGTCTCTGGCAATGGTGCCAGGTGATTCTAATGTTTGATGACTTGGACAAAGAGGCACCAATTGAGGCAGCCAAATGCCAGGGTTCAGATGATGTGGCCAGCAAGCTGTCTAGAAAAGCTGGGATGCAGAGAGAGCTTATGCATCTTGACCAGTTGGAGGAGCAGCGGTCAGATGAAAGCCATGAAGATGAGGAAAGAGTGCAGTCACGCCAGCAGGATTCGGGGGGGGTTCGCCTCTACACCACGGAGTTTGAGTACAACCTCTTCACCTTGCAGTTTCGCTCCAAGATTCATGAAGAGGCTTTCTGTGGATATTGGGATGAAATCATCAAGAATCACTTCTTTGTCTCCGTGCGTTTGATGACCTGGGTTGTTGTCGTCGGTTTCCAAATCGCGAAGTTAGTAGCAATCATCGCAACACCCGTCAGATTGGAGGAGGGGCAAGATAGAAACGAAGGGCAGGAAGAAAAAGTCAATGAGATCCTCCAAAGTGTGCTGTTGATCGTTGGTGCCATCCTTGCCTATAAACTTTTGCTTCTACCTTTGCGATTGAAGGCTTTTACTGCCATTCACGCATATATCGCAACCGCTGCTTGTGCCCTGATTGTTGTGAAGCACCTGTACGAGTACTATACGGGAGTTCATGGCGAAGTGTCTGATGCTATTTTACCTCTGTTCTTAGGGGCAGGTGTCCGCATGAGATTCCCAGTCATCATCTTCGTATTATGTGTGCACATGTTAGTCCTTATTACCTACAACACCTTCCTTTTGAATGAAGAGGCTTGTACAGTTGGAAGTGGTGATGCTGAGATATCAGTTTGTGACACTCATTTTATTCTTCGTGGTGAATATTCAGTCATCCAATTTGGTGTTGTACTCATAGTGGCTTCCTCTTCCTACATCTCTGAACGCTTTGCAAGATGCAACTTCGCTTGGGGTGAAAAGATTAGCTCCGCTAGGAGCTCAGATCGTGATATACTCAAAGGTATGTATCCTGAAGATGTGGTTGATGCGGTTCGTACCAGCTTCCGAAACAATCAAGGAGAAAAACTGGAGTTCCACTCCGTTTCTTCCACAGAAACCATCTTTCAAGATCGTGGCATTGTCACAGTGGTCTTCATTGATATCTATGATTTTGGAAGAGTTGTAGCAGGTTTACATCCTTCAGATTTGGTCATGATGTTGGATCGCGTCTTTGCTCACATGGACAAGGTCTGCCAGGAGACAAACGACCGCACCAAACGCGGGAAAGGTGTCAGCACACACCTGCTGACCGATACTGAATTATGATGAATTTTCAGTAAACTATTTGTAATCATACGCTATGATTATGACTTTTGTTGGATAGTTGAATCGATACTGTAATAACATAATTTAATATGATCACATTCTTTGTTGAATAATTGAATGCTAGATTCGTGTATGTATTAGCCATCCCCTTTGGCCACTTTCCTGTGCATTGTCCCAGTATGGGGACTGCACACAGCATGAGCTTGGTTTTGTTGCCACCAAAGATAATTAGAACTTGGAAGCGGCGTGGACCTTCTTTCACGTCATTTTTGGCGTTGAATCAATCACCCATTTCATTGGATGTTTCATTGTTTAATTGTTTGGATGTTGACATGTTCAATTATTCCTTGGGGATTCATTGGGGATGATGCCTTTTTTACTAAGAGTATCTAAGAGTCATCAGGAAAGTTCTTGCAGCTTGGACCAGGGATCTCATGGATCCCTCCACATTTTTGACAGGAGCATGGAGTGGTGAAGATTGAGACAGTGGGAAAAACCTTCATGTTCGCTGGCCTTGGTGATGGAGATGAAGGTAACCCTTCAAGTAAAGAAATGCTACAGATTCGAGCTGTCAAGTGTTTAGAGACAGCCTGGGCCATTTTGCAGCAATTCAGCAGGTATAGTTTGGGTATGGATGGGAACCTCATCAAAAAGCTCTCATTGAAGATTGGCATCAATACAGGAAATGTTATCAGTGGAGTGGTGGGGTCCCAAAAGCCACAGTTTGCATTGTTTGGCGACACCATCAACACAGCTTCGCGAATGATGAGCACAGGGGAGGTGGATCATATCCATGTTTCTGCTGAGACTTATGCAATGGTCAACCACAATGGAAACTTCACATGGAGTGAGCGGCAGATTTTTGCCAAAGGAAAGGGGATGATGACCACGTACCTACTTGAAGAAGCGAATCCAGCAGCAGTTACCCATCGTGCTTCAGTCAAACGACCTTCGAGCATGGAGGATGTATCCGCTGAGCCGGAGCATCAAACAAGGCCTTGGGGTATTGGTGTCATAAGTCTCAGCTTCTGCAAGATGCCCACCAGCACCAGGCTTCGTGAAATGATCCGGAATCATTGGCATTTTTGTGCCAAGGTGTATCAACGTGATTCCAAGAAAGGATCTCAAAGCAAGTCATTATTTACATCCATGGTACTCTTTTGGCTTTGCTTTTGCTTCGAGTCTACTTGTATTGTTGTTGGAAGGACTGGTCAATCCGCTCATGATTTGGATCTCTTGCTGAAGCTCCGTGGGGGTTTTGCTTTGGCTTCCCTTGGCCTTTTGCTGATTGTCGGCTTAGTGATCTTTGGCCAACTTGTTAGTCGACCAAGTCGATTTCACGATGTGAAGGAAAGCAATCCCAAACAAAGACGTCTTGATTCAAGCACTTCATATGAAGAGCCAGGTGATCCTCCTGAAGAGGAAGGACCCAAAGCATCCACTGCAATATCTGCAGATGATGAGACAAGTGAAAGTCCAGTAGAAGAGGTGTCGAATCGACAAAGGCGTTGGCTCGACAGTTTGGTACACACTGCATTTCCTGTTTCTTTGGTTTTAGGTGGCTATATCATTGCTCTGGTTTCGAATATTGTAGCACTTGCAGGTGGTGAAACCCCTCGAATTGCCCATTGGCTTTACTATGAGTCTATCTTCTACATCTCAGCCATGGTATATGTGAATATCTTCCAAGTATCCATAGTATCCTTAAGCAGCGCAGTGTTGATGTTGGGTCCTGCTACTATTGCTGGAATTAGGGCTGATTGGCCAGGAGGTGCTATTTATCCTTCAACTGTATCTAGGTGCTGGTTTCATTCATATTTTTTTATGTGCACCCCGAAAATTGGGGAAGATTTATGAAGATTAGCAATCTGACTATAGATGAGTTGAAACCACCAACCAGGTATTGATGTTACAGTTGAAGGTGCTGCAAGATCTCAAACGATATCAGCTTCAACGTGGTGAAGATCTTCGAATGGTGGAGAAGGAGCATGCAGAATGTGATTCCCTTTTGAATAGTTTATTACCAAAAGAGGTCTTGCTGAGCATGCAGTCCAACAACCTGAAATTGGCTTACACCTATCGTGACATGACCATGCTTTTTGCAGATATTGTGGGCTTTACTGGCTACTGCAACAAGCACAAGGACAATCCAAGTGATGCTGTGCGGTTGGTAACACATCTATTTGCCAGTTTTGATGATTGCTGTAAGGTCTTGGGTGCCTACAAGGTGTGCACCATTGGTGACGCTTACCTTGCAGTGAATGAGCCCAAAACACAGCACGATGATCGCATTCTTGGTGCCTTGGTATTGCTTCACTTGGCTATGGCCATGCTGCGCATCATTGTGAAAGTGCGGGATGAGGTGGACCATGAAGGACCATGAATTTCGAAAGGGGGTTAAAAAAAGATGCTTGGAAGAAACATTGCAGAACTATCATCTATACAGTATACAGCAAGTTGTATGTTTGCAGAATATCTTGCAGAAACCGGTTAGCGTTTGCAGTCGGCAATTTCCACCCCTGGAGGACTCAACATGCGCATCGGTTTGCACCATGGCGAGTTCGTTGCGGGGGTCATTGGAAGAAACCAACTTCGATTTGACATTTGGGGAGAGGATGTGCTCATTGGAAACCAAATGGAATCTTGGCTCTAATACGGTTGATGGAAGAAATGTTGCCAACTAGTTGATATCATAAATATCATTTTTTGCACGGTTGATACATCCCAGGTGGTGCAAGATTTCTTCCATCAAAAGTATCATGTAATGATAAAATGTAATTATGTAGAGCTAGAAATTACATGAAAATGCTGTGCGTAAGCTCTCAAGTGAGATGTTCAGTTTCCACGCGTGCTTTGGCAGCTCAAAAGAATTTCAACCGAAAATATCAGTGAGTGCAAAAAGTTGCTCTCACGTAATTTCAATCAGCCTCAAAAATTCGAAACAGGAAATACATGGAAATACATGTTTTTACCCCACAATAATCCACAATATATCTACAAATGGTGGATCAATTGATGTTTGATCATGCCATTCCTGTTCTCTTCAGGAATCCAGTGGAATGCCTGGCCGTATTTGCTGCAGTGCAACCTTTGTGGAGGTCTCTTGGTGGAGTTCATGAACTGGTCCAAAATTCATGCACACGGCTGAAGTCCGGTGTCACACAAAAGGCGGTTGAGAAACATAAACACCAAAAAACAATCAACCTCCCAAAACACAAGCACAAAACAAAACCGAAACAAGACAACCCAACCAGCAACGCCCCGCAAAAAAAAACAACAACACCAACTACCAGGGTTTTCCTTAGCCAGGCTATAGTGAAACAAGGTGAGACAGCCCCCTCAGTTCGTCTCAACGAAATGCTCCCCGAAACGATTCGTTGCCCAATAGCTGCAGAAGAAACTGGATTCCAAGACGGGAAAAATTCACGGCTAATATGTTGATACAACATGTAATATTGATTAATATTGTACTGATATTTATACATAGGTCTGTTTTGTAGAGATATAGATTTAAGATACTAGATACCCTCTCTACACATAGGCTGAAATTAATAAATCATGGTCTTTGTTTGTCACGGGTTGGAACTCAGGTGATGAAAGAATTCAATGAGTTCAGCTTCACACCACATGAGCTGATTGAATGTGCCGGGTCTACACGAACCTTAGAAAGTTTTTTGTTAGCGGAGCCTCATGGTATTGGTACGGGACGAATCGAGTCCCCAAGGAATACCAAGAGAGGAAAATCTTTCCGACACACAAGTCAGAGAGCGAGCAAGAAGGGATAAATGTCAAGTGCACGGCAGCACTGAAAGCTCAGTACAAATCCAATCATATACAGTACATAGACACATGTATGCACGTTTACTTTTACCAAATTATACGCATGTGAGACGCATGAACATCTCATACTGTTCGGTTCGAACTCCACATTTGTCCCTCAAATCCAGTGCACAGTTTGTTTGTACAGCAGTTCGGACAAGCAGAGCTTGAAAAGCTTCTGACAGCAATTTCCAAAGTGAAAAAATAAGACAGACACTCAAGAAGCAGACTCCCATTCTGCTCTTGTAAAGTTGTGAAGTGTCCATGGAAAACCCTTCAACATCACACTTTGAAATCTGTGCCTTTGGAGATTCACATCATTTCACATCCATCAGGATGCAGGGGCTGCCGAAGCCAGTAAGCTTAGTTTCATTTGTCCGTGCCTGTTGCAGGAGATGAAGATTAGATGAAGGGTTGTAGGTAGACATGATTTGCATGAGAATGATCATTCAAATGAACAACATTTAGATCCAACATGTCTATCAAGCAGATGCATTGCAAAGTCTGCCCCCTTCCACAAAAAATAAGGCAGCCGCTGCGTTACGACGAGCCAGTACCTCCGAGCAAAGCCAGGCGTTTCGGTCATTTTTTGTGTATCTCCAGGTCATAGATGGTCATGTTTCACGCATACAGGCTAGTCAAGGCTAGGCTACCTGAGGCTGGCATGGATGATGATTGTGGGTTCCACTGAAAATGGCATGTTGTTTTCAGCCCAGGAGATGGGGCTCATGAATGCAACAGAGATTTTGCACTGCATCGAGGTGCCTGGAAGAGTGAGATTCCGACTTGATGACTTGAGTTGTGCAATTGTTTCAAGCACTCCGGGACGGGAATCAATATTCAACAGAATTTTCATGCAAAAATTGCAAACATGGCCAAGTTATATATACTAACATAAAGTGCTTGCGTTGCAATGTATGCATGTGCTTTAGTTTTATATACAATGTACTTTTTTTAAATGGGCCCGAAAATGTCCTTGCAGATTTGAAAAAAACCAACCAAATCATTAACCAACCGCAAAAAAAAGCCGGCAGCGCCCGTTGAGCCGGCAAGCCGTTGAGCCCGAGGAGCAAGCTGGAGCTTTGCCCAAAATTACATTGCCGATGCAAAGCAGGAGAGATTTGAGTTGATCAGATTTATCAGTTAGCTTTCAGCCGCTGTTGGTTTTTATGTCATCGGTCCAAATTTGGAGGTTTTGATGTTTGGAGTTTTTTTCTTTTTTCTTTTAACCCTTGTTCAAAAGCTCTGGAGGTTTGATACCTTAAATTCCCGATTTGACTTGAGATGCACTAATTGGAGATGTCATTGTGGCATAGGGCACGTGTTTTTCCTTTGACTTAGTTGTTTTATTCGAATACGTTGTGCGGTTAAACACGCTGGGCTGTTTATTTGTGTTCCATCAAGCCACCAGAACTACCCCATCAGCCAATAGCCTAGGTGGAGAGTCGGTTGGATGTTGCATTTGGTGGGGAAAAATGTACCCTCTTGGGAACTAACATACCCCATCTTTCTAGAAACCTTTATATATAGGGGATATGTTAGTTCCCTGTAGGGTAGCCCGGGTTGCGTTTGTGACCCGGTGGTCAGGAGAAATAATGACTTCTCCACTTGGATGGAAAGGTGTGAAGCACTACTTGAGGCACAAGATGAGGCAAATTATCTAGCCAAAAAGCAGTGATTTGGCTGATGACTTTACACCCCGCGGATGTGGATTCCTGGATGTTGGGAGCATTGGCTTTTTTTAAGCTACAGGGAAACATAAACTTCGGGGTATCAATGAAACGCTTGTTGCAGCTATGCATAATGTAGCTACCCTTAGGGACCATTCAATCTTCCAAAGCACCACTTCACGATTGCCTTGTTGTGTTCATTGGTGTCATTCCGCCATGTGAAGACTTTGATCCCTAAGACTCATGGTTTTTGATAGGATTCCTCGTTCCAAGGTCAACCCATCATCCAACCTAGCAAAAAGTGTTCACCTAAACTCCTTATGAATGTCGCCACATATTGCTGCAAACAGTCTTTGGGTCGGAAACTCTACTAAAGACCTGTTCTGATCGTATTCAAAGGTGTTTTTGCATACCCCAACCTTGTTCCTTTATGGAATGGGGGATCCAAGGGGGTACATTCATCAGATATGTTTTTGCTTCTTTTTGTTTCAGCCTCGTAGATATCCAGGAGGAGCTAGGCCCGGCAAAAGGTCTGGGAGTCAGGTCGTCTCGACCGACGAATTGTTGTCTCCACAGTCGTGGCCTATGAACAAAATTCTTCTGGCCAGCAGAATTGAATAAAAAAACAGCAAAATCTAATCAATAAAAAAGCCCAACACAAATTCACGACAAATCTAATCCATCAAACTAAAGATCCCTTATCAATAACTTCCTAAACAAAAAAATATACAGTATCAACTTGACAAACTTGTCGTCTCGACTCAAGCGTAAAAAAAAAACGTCAAAATGTCCCCAAGGTTGGCAGCTCAAGTTAGAACCTACTTAGCGAATTGTGCCGATTCGCACGAGAAGGAACAGATTTTCATGCGGCGACGTGTCACTTGGAGATTCTTTAAAAATGGGAAATACGTGGCCGTTGAACGGGAGGAGACTAGGACATGTCAAGTGCTTAGACTCCTAGATGAGATATTCATGTCACAACAAGGGTGTACCACTATGATCTTTGCCAAAGAGTTCTGCTGAGCTCATGCTTAAGGAATCTCCAGGAGCCATTTGTTAAACATCATTTTTTGTCATTTCGATGCCCCTTGAGTTTCTATGTGTTTGGAAATCCCGGGTCCACTTCCAAGGTTGGGGAGATGCTTGGAGAGCAACCTGGACAGCAACCTAAAGGTGGTTTTGGGGCGCAAGCATCAGGGGCACCCAAAATGTGAAGAAACATGGCATTCAAACAGGAGAATGGACACTATGGGGTGTTTATTGTTGAATGATCGAATTCCAGAGAGAGATCTTGAAACTTGAGTTGACAAGACTCAAGACTCAAGATACCTACTTTTTGTATCCTTTTGTGAGGTGGTGTCGGGGGAGGTCATTGGTTCGTCAATATGGAAGACATCTATCTCCCCCGCAGGATGTGCTGCTCTCACCATCTTCAGGATTGGTCTAGTTTTTGAGTCAACTGAGGTCCTATGACGATAGAGCTCCAGAATCCCGAAAAAGCACCAACAGATCTGCCTTCGCTCCAGTTGCAGCAGATGATGATGATGATGAGGCCGAAGCCGGAAAAAAATCTGAAGGAGTTCTTCATGCAGTATATCAGGATTACACCCCCTAAAACTAACATGGAACCGGAAAATGATGGTTCTTAGTAGGAATCTCCTCTTCCAGGGATTCATTTTCAGGTTCCATGTTAGTTTTCTGGGGTGTATGTAGTATATTAGTATGATATGTTCCCACCTTTCCGTCTTTTGGCCTTTGAACCAGCTGGATGGGCCAGGATTACGATGATGACGATGATGAAGACGGAGACGACGAGGACGGAGAAGCATTTGATGATATTTGATGTGTCTTCAGCACAGTTTCGCCAGAACAAGCAAGACTGCCCGGATAAAGGGGTATGTATATGTATATAATATATAGATCAATATTCTATATGTAACACGCATTTACTGTGCAAAGGATGCACAAAAAGTACCAGACATATTTCATGCGCATTTGTTGCTTTTTTGGGAAAACCCCTCAGGCCCAAACATTCCAAAGGTAGAGGGCTAAGGGGTGATTCTCGGGATGGGAATTGAGTGTTGCGCCCATGACACCATGGCAGGAGAATTGGGAGTGTGCCATCGTTCGAGTCAAAAGCGCCTCTTGGATAACTTGGTGGACTCAAATAGCTGTTTGGCTGTTTGGTTTTGAACCGCGCCTCTTGCGCTTCAACATAAATATTATATATATTCCATATATATATGTATACATACATATCTTATATATACTGTTTATATATACTGTATATATATATATATACATGTAATACTGTGGTGAAACATGGTCATGGTAACCCTGTGTGAATCAACACACCTTGTTTTATTCAGAGGAACCAATTTCTTGTAGCAATTTATCAGATGTTGCGTGACAACCCCGAACTAAAAAGACAGGACAAGAGTTGTCATTAATTTTGAATCTTTGCAAAGTCTAAGGGTAAACAGTCTGTAAACATGTAAATACCTATTGTAATAGATATACAGGCACCTCCCATGGTACCTTTGGAGCTTATTTTCCTTTTGCAAAGGTGGGATACGTTCTATAATTCCCTGGAGGTGGGCACACGTATTTAGGTAAGAGAGAGGCAGTAGCCCCGCCACAATGCATTTGCAGTGACGGAGTAGCACTCAACAGATTGAGCAGCTTGTCATCTCCTTTCTGATCTTGAGCAATCCAAGACTATATCCGTGGTATTCAAAACCTTTTTTTTTCCGGGTGCAGAATCAGACCAAACATATCAGGTATAGTATATATTATATATATACATCTATGTTATATAGATAGCTTACTTTTGAAGCCCGGCGTTTTTATCTTGCGCCAAGGTCAAGACAATTGTGAAGAAAGAACGTGCCGGAGATTTAGGTATGACAGCTGACGAGCTGCTAAACAGGTCCCTTGGTCATTCTGCGGCAGTGACCCAACCCGTGTAGCTATTGAATGAATGGGGCAAAAAGGGCACCCAGTTGTTTAAGAATTATATATACATCAAGATATGCTAAGCTATATATAGACCAAGATATGCTAAGCCATAAGGGTACGATTTCCCACTGGACCCGGACTCCATACGTACAGTATTGACGCAGCTTGGGGTTTGCTTTTTTGGGGCGTTTTTCAGATCAGCTTCGCAAGGCTTTTGACTCGAAAATCCCGCATGCCAATCTCAAAAAGGTGGGGCTTTGGGAGCGTGTGCTTTTTTTTCCATCAATGCCATCCAATTCAAGCAACACTGTCAATGGGGTGCGGCAGAAAGTCAGGCAGTGTTTTTTTTTGCATCTAAATGCGCACTAAGATCTAACAAGAGTTTCAAGTATGATGCTTCCTGTGGAGATTTCAGTGCTCAACGCCCACTGTAAATCCCTGATGCTGTTGATTTGTCCGCTGTTAAGCCTGTTGAAACACAGAATTCGGTGCTATGATTGTTCAGCGTTAGTGTTAGCAACCTCGACAGGTATGTTCACAAACTTCTTGACAAGTTTGTCAAAGTGCCTCGGTGCCACGAAGTTCGCTGAGATTTGGAATTTCCTAGGGATCAAAAAAGTCATTCTGTGGTTGGGTACAGGTTAGTAGGTAGCCCAAGGAGTTATTGGATATGCCATCCCTGACATATGACTTGGCTGATTGACTGGACGAACAGATGTTTTTAGCCTGAGGTGTGGACCGAGAAGCATGGAAGGCCATGATTGCTCAGAGACTTCAGGGTCTATATAATACAGAAAAATCAAATTGGATCAAGCCATCATTGATGATGATGATGAGGATGATGATGATGATGATGATGATGATGATGATGAACCACACATCAAACAAGATTCGTTGGAAACAATGAGGTTTTCGGATTGTTGCTGATCTTTGTCTACTGCAAGAGGGTTTCTCACTTAAAGATACTGCAGATTGCTCTGGAGGTACGCGTCTCTTCTTCCAGATGTACAAGTTCCCTTCGGTGGCCAGACGGTTGTGGTAGGCCAGTGAATTTGAGCTGTTGGTTGCAGGCCAAGCTTACATTGGATCATGTTAAATGCAGGTCAGATCAAATGTGTGCAAGTACGTACTTTGAACATCAAAAACAAACTCATGAACAAATATCAAGAAACATCAGATGTCAAGTATCATGAACACATAAACTATCAAAGCGTAGCGAATCATGTCACGGGACACACTGGTACTACGCTACCCCTCGTTCCCCAGGCGACACGCACGGCCAACTGGAGGACGTTCTTACAATTTTCTTGGCGCATGGTACACCATCCAGCCGGAACAGGCTGGGTAACAAAAAGCTGCGACAACAAGCATCAACAAAATAGAATCCATGGAGGCCAAGGCTTAGGAAATGTTTGTTTTGAAAGCATCGTAGATCTATGTATGCCAATGATATCCCTTCAGATTCTATCGGATTCACCAGGGTGACGATACTTGAGTATTGAACATCTCAACATAAGCCATCCAATATGAACCGAACGCTATCAGAGTCCTGACAGTGTTCACATCTCAAAAGATGGGGATACCCATGGACACCCACGGCCATAGTGTCATAGCGATGTCAGACCACGTCGGCCCAAGAAGGTAGTTTGGTAGTTTGGTAAGGGAATGTATGGATGTAATTCCCTCCATCGCAAAGAACTTTGGGCTGATTATGGTTGATTACACTCCCTAAAGCCAACATGGCCCCTGAAAATAGGCCATCCAAAAAGGAAATTCGTATTCCAACCATCCATTTTCAGGTTAGTTTCAGGGAGGATAATTATTTTTTGAAAGAATCACCCAAGGATTCAAGATGTGCCAGGTACATCTTCAATGGTGATATTGCTGACCGAGGTGCAACGGCTGCAGTGAATGTGATGGCGGACTATGGCCCTTCATTAAAAAGGAATGCAATGTTAATACATGCATTTGGCCGATTGTATTCCCTACATGACATGCACATGAACTCAACATAGCTGGCTGAAAATGCTGCCTTGTCCAACAGAACCTATATACATCTAAAGGATGAATTTTGCAGCCGCCATGCGACGTTGAAAATTGGGGCCCTTAGGTCCAAATGCCTGCGAGATTTTCCTGCTGCTCTTTGCCTTCTTCATCGAAGATCCTGACTGCATGGTCATCACTCGGGGTAACCACGAGGAGCCGGGGCGATTGCTGGCAGGCGGCCAAGTGTTTAAGTTGTAGATTCGTTGATATTTGCTGTTCAGAACAAATCAGTGGATTCCGACATCAACCCAACACTCTCTTCAAAATTGGGTCTGAAAAGGCAATTTTGACGTGACACAAAAAGTAGTTCACACATCGGCCTGTTTTGGCCGTCCCTTCTGCATATCTGTCTTGCCAATGAAATGGCCAATTACATCCAGTCCATGTTGTCACTGTTGCCATTTTTGATGCAAGCTTCCTGCGACATTGAATGAGATTGAATGCCAATCCCAAGCAGAAGTGAAGAGATATCATGAGGTATCGAATTGATGCTGGCCTTGCAGCATTGCAGAAAATGAGAATTCCCAAAATTTTCATCCCAGGATGAAGAAATGAACAAGCTGAGTAGTGAGGAAGGTGGCGGCTTTCATGAGGAGGTCTTGCAAAAATATACTGGTGGACACTTGGATGGAATCCATTAACAGTTGGTAGATGTTGGTAGTACTTGAGTCGATGGACAAATATAGATAAACACTTGATATGGTAAATTACCTCAAAAATGCTGATGAATTGCAATGCTTGAACCATCCCAGTCGGTGCAGGCTTTTGTTCATCAAGCATATTGGGTCGATTATTCATTGTTGCCAGGTGGTTCAAAAACCAGGAAGCAATTACCAGACAGATACCAGAATGCATCACGATTTGACTTCTCCACTTCTTTGCGCCAAGGAATTTTCATGAAATTTGAAGCAATCTACAAAATGTTGCCCTTAGCAGCAGTCGTGCAGAAGGCCTGGGATCAGGGCTCGAGGTGTCAGGATAGTCAGGTTTCCGTGGGAATTTTGGAAATTCCTTCGAATTTTGCTATGGCTATGGATCAATTTGATTGTTTAATTGTAGCACACTGATGTACAATTTTTGTATTGGAGCAAAAAGTCGAGTGTCAGGAACTATTCATTGTGCACGGGGGCCTCGCAGCAAACTCAGCTGATGCATTGCCCCAGGCAATTTTTGATTGAGCTGATGATGGATGGCATGCACAGAGAGTAGTTGGATTTTAATGCATCAATTCTCATACATGTTTGTTTTGATATTTTGGATTATTGTATCCCCTAGGAATGCACCTCTACCACATGAGGACCATTTCTCCCTGTGAAATGTGGTTTTGGACTCCATTTTGTTGATACTGGTGGACAAAAATTTCCTGCCGTTGCCAGCTCGGCAAAGTTGTCCACTGGAATTAAGAGGAAAGGATCATATTCCAAATATCAATTTTCAGGGCATCAACATCTGATTTTGTGGTCAGGGTAGGACTTAGTTTTTCCTGGAAGCCAAAAAAGGTTGCAAAGATTGTAAAGGCCAAGGTCTTGGAATTTTCGCATAGTTCTAACGGAGATATGTGGTTTGGCCATTTTGTAAAGATTTGGCACTTGTCACCCATGAAATTATACCTTCGCATTCTGAAGACCGCGGCAACAATCACGAGCTGGAATGCATTGGAGTTTCTGCCGAGGCGCGAAATAGCAAGTCCAGTCTCAATACCTCCTTTATCCGGGACATTGACGCTGGGGTGGTGAGCTGTCCACATGGAGGACCGATCAGTTTGCGAGTGCATTCCCATGAAGTCAACATCCTTCAAGACTTTGAACGGCTTGGCTTGAAGATTTCTTTCAAAGTGTTCTAGTCTCTAGACGTTTCGGCTTGTGCGCATGGTTTGACAAACAGCGTACTGCCACACCTATGGCTTGAATTGAGTTTCAGCGTCGTGGGCGCTGTTTCAAAAGCAATTTCCAGAGAGGTCCTGAATTTTGCATGGATGCTTCATGTGCTGGAGGATGCTATCCTTTGTGCTTAGAGGAGCAGGCCGGCAATAGCTACATAGGAATTCACCATCAATTCTCTTGTTTTATTTTCATTGATGCACAATATGAGGTTCATTATGCATGTTCCTGCAACATTCATCTTTGATTACGGGTCGGACTGCTTTAATTTTTGTTGTCTCATGAGTCTCATGTGTTCTTTTGATTACAGCCAAGGTCTTTCAGGACTTATTGTGGTCAGACCCACAAGAGAAGTTGGGCTGGGAGGCTAATCCGCGAGGTGCTGGCATCAAGTGTGAGACCCAAGGAGGTGTGATGCGAGAAGCTTCAAAAAAGTCCATGAGTTTGTTGAATGGAATCCGAAAAAAAGGGTGAAACAACCCCAACCCGATTCAGTTTGTCATCTTCGTTCTCGACAGGTTAGTTGGATGTTTTTTTTCAGTTTCCATTATGTTCCAAGCAAACGGATGGTTTTCTATCCCATAGGATCCATGGGACTTGGAATATTTACCTACCATTTACCATAAGATTTATGCCATTCACCTGTGGGGTAAATATACCGTTCGTCCCATGGATCCTATGGCCCGGTATGGCTTCTACCCAGGTGGGGTCCTGACTTAACAGCTGCCTTCTTGAAGCGCACAGGTAAGGGGTGCTCAGATGGAAAGGTTGGAGGTTCAAACAAAGGGGTACATAACAATTACAAGAACCTGAGTGGTGGTGCTGTTAACGGTGCACAAGAACCTTCAATAACCACTCAGGTTGGAGGTGCTCAGATGGACCGTTAGGTGGTGGTTTCATTCATATCTTTTATTTTCACCTCTAATGATTTGGGGAAGATGAACCCATTTTGACGAGTATGTTTTTCAACTGGATTGAAACCATCAACTAGAAAAAACTGATTTCTTCCACTGAGGTTTGAAGTGGATCATACGCTCACACCAATTGCCAGAGGCTGGAAAACCATATTATGCAGTGAACATATGTAATATCTAAAAATACCCGGGTCAAAAGGATTCAAAAGGACAATTCACTACAGTTAGACATGAATCATGACATGTTCATGATTTCTGATTGTTACTATGAAGCTGATGCAATTTGTTGAGGACAAGCGCGGTTTCAGCACCCATCATTTGGGATTGGTGTACACCCTTTTCAGCGCAAGCAATTACTGTGGCACTGCTGGGAACAAGGCGGTAGGGTTTTGGGTCCAAGGTGAGATCAAGTTGCGGAAGCAACATGATCTTCCCAAAGATCTTCCGGATTGAAGGATTGAAGTTGAAACCTAGATGAACTCTTCCGTGACAAGGTCTCTTGAAGACAGATTTAGTTGCACTATGTGCAGATATGTGCAGATGGTTTTGGCTTGGCATTGTGCATCCAATTTCTTCTGCAACTGTGGCTTGAATTTGTTTTTCCAGCCCTGGGGTAAACTATAAACCTCTGCCAATTTTCAACCATCAACTGGATATCTCCGTAAATTCCAATAGAATTCTTGATTCATCAACAAAAAATACCTCTTGCACCAGTTTTTGGTATTGGTGGATCTATCGATTGTGTAAGCCCTTGGAAGGAGTGGTTCCACCCGAGTTCACCCCGATGATCTGAACGTCCCCAGGGAGGTGTGTGTTTGTTGGAGCTGCGCTACGACTCAGCGGATGGCGGCACTCGCCTTGTGGCACGCTTTGAGGATGTCCGTTTGACTTTTGAAGTTGTGAATGGTCAACTTTTTGGTGGCAGAAATGTGTAGGGAACCAGTAGGAACCACCATTTCTAGCATATATTTATCACATAGATTGCGGCATATGCGTTTTTTATGTATCAATATAAAGGTTTCTTTTTGTTTGCAGTGTTATTTCTACTGGTTTTACTTGTTCATTGGTGGTTTGGGAAGCGGAAAAAACAACCCGAAATGTACTACTTTTCTTTTTGGGTTATATATGGAGTAGATTTTTACAGAGCTTTAAGACACTTCTCACCCTCATCGAAAAGATTGATTTCAATAGGTCCAGCATTCCTTCGCTGCATTGATTAAGTATACAATGCAGATATTCAACAATCACTTACATATACAGTATATTGTCCAGAAATGGTTCATATCTATATCAGCATTACTTGCATCTTCTGTGACAAAGCAGACCGCAAGAGACAAACGGTGTTTTCCCGACATGCGATGACTGAATGGAACTAATATTTTCAATAGAGTATATGTATTATTTTTAAGTTTATCTCAAGTAATTATACATGTTGGAGTGTTGGAGGTAAATGACCATGAAAAGTAGCCATTTTGGAGGCTACACCTGGTCACTGTTCCAACATTTGATTCTTGCAAGTTTGATGCTTCGACAGGGTTGTAAGAGGTAACAAAACGCAAAGTATTTTTCTTAATTGGACTATTTCAAAGGCTTGTACCTCAAACATGGAATTTCACAATTGGACCCAAGCAAAAACCAAAACAGACATGTATTGGATCTACTCCTGAGTAAACATGTCAAAATCCTGGTGGTGACGATTGCCCCCTGGGTGGGGGTTGATCCACGACATGTGAGGAGTGACTGAAACCTTCATTATTTGCTGTAGATAGGGGGTCATACTACTATGGGGATTACAACAAGCTATCAGGATATCTATGAGCCAACCAGTAAAATGGGATGTCACAACAGTTTTGAACGTTGCTCGTGTAAATCTACAATTTGTGTCTCCCCCTGAAGGATCATCCCAGTTAGGAAGTAGATAGTAACCACCATTTATAAGCCATGGAAAGGCCATTTGGAAAGGGAATAACTCCCAGTTAAGGGGGCTTACTAACCAGGGTTATTAACTACTTACAAGTCATGGGAGGATGATCCAAGTAATTGCTGTGGATCCAGACATTGGACTTATCAAGGAGCACTATGCTCCTGCACTGGACCAAGGGAAGCTGGATCCTGAGATGGTTTTTGATGGAAAAAAATGGCAGCTTCAGACAAACTTTCGGAATACTGAATCATTATGTAGAGAATATGATATCATTATATATATATTTTGTCTATATGTATATTTGATTCATGATATACTGAGACTGTATGTTTCTTTTTTAAAATACGGTTTTTTGCATACGTTTGTTTCTGGTTTGAGGGGATCTTTTGCCAACTTTTGCATCCCTTTTTGGCCGGCGACTAGGGACGGCACCAAAGCTCCAGTTGAGATTCGTGTTTTTTTGTGTTTGAAACCATGCTAGATTACCTTACGGTTCCAAGCAGTGCAAGTGCTTTGTACAGTCTAGTCATAGTACAGTATGTCTAATGACATGTTTCAACTTTGCATTGATGATGACGATGATGGTGACGATGATGATGATGATGATGATGATGATGATGATGTCATGGTTTTTGGCAGTATCACTTCAGTCCTATTTAATCATCACCTAAATTACGAGTGGCTTTTCAATGATCGCACTGGTATCTTTTTGTGAGGCTCCAAGTGCTTAACACTTGGGAAGTTCCAAAGCTTTCAACGATCGCGCCCGTTTGAGGCTGCGGGAAATCTCCGAGTTGCCGGATATTGCTGCCCGCCGCATGGTACCAGTCTCAAAATCATCCAGAGGGTGTCGCCCTTTGTAGCACGCGGGTTCTACATTGTATTCCTAGACGATCTCACTTTACTTCTCTTGGGTTCTAAAAGCTCTCAGTGGCTCAACATGTCCCAGCCAAACTCGTACTCATACCACACTCATACTACTACTAGTACCCCTACTAGTACTACTGCTGCTACTGCTACTTTTTATGGAAGAAGTCTGGAACTAGTTGATATGTAGTATTACCTATTATGTGCTCGTTATATTTATATCTAGGTTAGTATATTTATACCAAATGCCATCCAACTCGCGTAATGGGATTTTTCTTCTCCATATAAAGGTACATTACATTTTTTACACTGGGTCTACAGGTTCGATAATGATATCAACATATGTGCTGGGGTCTAAACTCTAAACTCCCATTATTTCCCCATAATAATAGGGGATGGTCATCAACCCAATATACCATTATACGGATTCCCTATTAAAGGTGGGATGACCATCCCCAATATATTTGACCCTCGCACGTATCACTGTATCACTCCATGTTGGTTGCGCCTCACTTCGAGCTGAGAGAGTCACCGGACCGGTTTTCATGGGCACTGAAGGCATTGGAAGAGGCTGGTGTGGCACGAGCAACAGAGGACAGCTCAATGTCCAATCCAGTTAATCAGTTGTGACAAGCTCCATTGGTTTGAGTTATTTGAGATGCGTTTCAAACATCAACTTAAGAATCGCTTAAGTCTTAAGTTTTTAAGAACTTACTTAGAAAAATCAATGGCAAACATATCATCAGCATTTTCGCTCCTTGAAATGTTCGGTGCCGAAAACCTCAAAACAAATCTATAGGTTTTGTGTAATGGGGAGTCCCCATCCCCAAAACAGCTGGCGTTGGTAGCTCCATTCTATGATATTCTATATATCTGAAGAAATTGTGGAACATACCAGTACTGTTCTTACTGGCATAGTTTCACATAGACGCAGGACGATATCCAAGCCATTTAGTTGAAGCGATTCCAGTGAGGTCACCCCAGGTCCAGGTGAACTGGTGAACCTCCACCTTCAGGACATTCAGAAGGTTGGACAGCGACAGGCCAGGGACTGTGTTTATCATCAGGTTTTTGTTGGAAAACGATCCATTTCCACAATCATCATCATCATCATTATCATCATCATTCTCATCATCATCATTATCATCATCATTCTCATCATCATCATCATCATTATCATCATCATTCTCATCATCATCATCATCATCATCATCATCATTCTCATCATCATCATCATCATCATCATCATCATCATCATCATCATCATCATCATCATCATCATCATCATCATATAACTCACTATCAATCAAAGTTGTACGAAGTCAATAACGAATCGATCCATATCTACGACGTTTCATTCAATTCAACTACCTAATTCCCGTTACTTTAGT
>DF240661.1:0-29263 GCA_000507305.1 Breviolum minutum Mf 1.05b.01 | reverse complement strand
CATCATCATCATCATATCATCATCATCTCATCATCATCATATCATCATCATCTCATCATCATCATCATCATATCATCATCATTCTCATCATCATCATCATCATCATCATCATCATTCTCATCATCATCATCATCATCATCATCATCATCATCATCATCATCATCATCATCATCATCATCATCATCACTATAATCACTATCATCAAAAGTTGTGAAGTCATAAACAATGATCCATATCAGCGTTTGATCATTCAACACAATTCCCTTCTTTGTTGTTTCAACACCGGCGAGGAGCGAGCCATTTTACATCGCATGGCTGGAAAAGTTGTGGAACTTCGTCCAGAGTTGTGGGTCTGGAAGCCTAGCAAAAAAGCAAAATCCTGCTGGCGCCGTTCGTGGTGACTTCGTTGTTCCTTGATGGTTTTCTGGGTGGTGGTTTCAAATATTTTTTATTTTAACCCCTATTTGGGGAAGATTCCCATTTTGACTAATATTTTTCAGATGGGTTGAAACCACCAACCAGTTTTGATATGTTTTGAATAGTTATAGTTTTGATGGTTTGTTGGGTGAATCCAGTTTGTTTTGTTGAATGCATACGAAGTTCTGTGATTGATGAATTTCAATTTTGAACATCCCTGAGGTGGTGAGCCAGATTGAAATACAGCTGTCAGTCTTGTGGAGTTAACTTCGAGAATCCATAATCATCATATATCATCATTAGATATCATGAGAATTTAATGATCTATGGATCTATTATGATCTATTATGATTTGTATTTCTCCTACATCCATGGGCATGTCATTTGGGAAACATCATCCTCAGAGTCTTCAGCTGCGGAGCTTTGTCAGGATGACTTCCGTCGTTGTGATGACAAGCGGACTGGAAAGGCGATCAAAAGACGAAAAACCCTGTGATTTTTTGGGTGTCATCGTCCTTTGCAGGCTTTTTCACATATAAAAATTGTTGAAATACAGTATGCGTTTTTGTTTGTAATCATTAGTCGAGGGTTTGTAGATAGAAAAAGGATGGTGAACATAGATCTTGCCATCTTCATTCTAGAAAAAATAGCATCACTTCCATCAGATTCTTTCCTGCAGATCCTCTCCAATTAAGTAGTCATTGCTGCTCTTCAAAGGCATGTGGTCGCATTCCAACACTTTTTTGATTGACACTGTACTCTTTCTGATGTACTGTTAAGGGAAGAGATCTTGCACCAGTTGATAGGGTGGGCATCCCACCATTTACAGGGTTTCATCTCCATCCCAGGTGCTTAGCCGGATTTGTTCCATTCCAACAGGATGATTGACTTCGGTACAATCAGCACAGGTAAAAATGACTGGAAAACATGAACCGAGTCGCTGGACAGGAAGGACTACTATACAAAATGATTGAAAGAAGTGAAAGTAGATAGAACAATGACACTTCAAAATTAAAATGTCGCAATAACCCATGGTATTTTCTTGATGTATGGTCAAACAAAAAAGGGAACCCTTCCTAAAAAAGTTACCCCTTTCGAAAAAACGAGCGTAAGCTTCCCATCAGGTGAGCTTTCTGACTTGGTGTGATATTTTGACCTCCGTTTGTGGAGAGATGCTTGCTGCAATTCACGGGAAACACGGACCCAGTAATCCTAACATAGCTGGCTGGAAATAAAAGAACCTGGATTGAAGATGTATATTTCCTATTGAAACTTGGGATATTCCATTGTGATGTTAGTTTACCAGAGGGTAACCTGGAAGATTATTTGGGAACTTCCAATTGTTTTAATCAATAGATCAAGGATGACCAAGGGTGATTTGGGTTACACGCCCCGAAGTTTAGCAGCTCGACCCTGAAAAATGGTGGTTAGAAGACGATCTTTTCCATTGGGATGGTAACTTTTCAGGGGCAAGCCGTTAAACTTCAACTTCGGGGGGTAGTAAGCATGAGAAAAACCCACTGGTTGGTTTAGACATACTGTTGATGGTTCAGAAATCCGGCGATCACCACCTGGGATGTATCCCAAAGCCTGTAAATACTGGGATAACCTGCCAACCTCAACTGGTTAGCCGGATTATTTCCATCAACAGTATGTTTTTTTTGGGGGGGGGGAGGTAACTGTCATGTAAACGGGAGTCTTGGAATGGATGGGGAACATCTCTAGAAGTTGGCCCCCAAGTTTCCCTCACAAAATCTGGTGCTTGAGCTACAGATTGAGTTATAGACAACTAAAAAAAACAACAAACACGTTTTTTTTTGTGGGTTGTTGTTTTTGTACCAAAAACATGTTGTTTGGTTGTTTTTTTCGCACAAAAAATTAAAAGAAAACAACTTTTTTTTTGGTTCATGTTTTGTTCATCTATCCCCAACCGTTCTTCCATAACTTTCCATGGGATCTCAGCACCTTCAGGAACTTCCCATGGTCCTTGGGTGGCGAGCTTTGGGGAATCGCTTCAGTGGGGTTACCTGGGGGTCATGGTGGGTCCAACGTGGCATCCGGAAGATTTTCGGGAGAAAATTGGGGATCATTTTGTTGTTGAGATTTACTGAGCAAATTGGTTTTTGAAGTAATCCCATTGGCATCAACATACAGTTAAACTTGAAAGTCTGAAGCTTTAATGAGCATTCCTGCCACCAACAGCATTCAGGAATGAAATTTGACAAAAGCATTGTGGTGGTTTTCGTTGGTTATGGGAAGAAATTTGTTTCGCTTCGCAGTTTATTTGGGTTGATACGCGTTCTGGTGAGGGGTGTCCCCAAATTTTGGGGAAGATTCGCAGCCCATTTTGAGGAGCTGAGGATCAAATGGGGAGACTTTAAGCAACCACGTTTAACCTGGCAACCTTAGGGATGGTCAGGGGCCCATCCCTGGTTGTCAATCCATGTCAATCCGTAGGAGAAAATTGGGGGGATCCAAAATTTTTAGCAACTCATTCGGATGCTTTTTGGGGGTACTGCCCCCAATGAATCGTCCGGATTAAACAGACAGAGGTTAAAATTCATCTTGAGTTATCACCGAAAAAAGCCCCATGGGACTGGAATTTATCATACCCTCATGAATATTGTAAGATATCATACATGTACCATCATTTACTTTCGACCATTTAGCTCTACCAATGCCGCAAATTGACCTTAATTTCTATATAATAAACCATAATAAACCACGTCCCAAGATTCCAACAGAACGATTTCAGGATCTAACACATAGGTCCCTAGGTTTTTTTGGAGCTTCACAACACTCCCGGAATGGACATATACCTGAAAAGATCCACCAGGATTCCACCAGGCACCGGACAAAGATGACTGGGGATTCCAGTTTCATTTAGTTTTAATGTATAGATAGATACGCCAAAAAAAAAAACGAAGTTACCGAATCTCGAACTTGGGAACGGTGAAATTGTGGGGCAGTTGAACCAAAATTTTGTCGGAATGTGAAGGTTCAGCGACCCAAAATCTCAGTTCTTTCAATGTGAAAATGTAAGGTTCTCTTGGTGGTCACTATTGCGTCCTGAGAAAAAAAGCCCCAACACGTACTCCGCGGAACCTGAACAAACGGATACTGCTAATTTGTTTTGGACCTCCTTGGAAAAACAGGTGCGTTCAACAAAGTATGTAGATAAAATATTTGGTGTATTTTATCTACCTTCAATCCCACGATATACTATATACGATGTTATACCTTTGGTCTACCCCCCACCCAGGATCGCAGTCACAAATGACAGTTTATAAGGATTCCCTAGTAAAAATGTACCCCCCGGAAGTTTAACATAGACCCTGAAAATAGGCCTTCCCAAAAGGAGACTCATCTTCCAACCATCATTTTTCAGGTGCTATGTTAAACTTCAGGGAGGGTAATGATCCCTGGTGGAATTTTCCTGGAAAAACCTGGGTTGTTTTCAGGGTAGCCCCGATCCAGCCGCGACGAACACCGCGGAAGGATGCTGAAGTTGAAGCGAGCGATGCTGATGCTACTTCACCTCCAAGAGGCCCCCGAGAGAAAGATGATTTTCGTCCCCAATTTTTCGGATGATGGGATGATTACCCTCCAGGGAACTAACATATCCCACCTGGGGAAAAGGAAAATCATCTTCAAAATGCCATTTTTGGGGGGATATGTTAGTTCCCTGGAGGGTACCTACTTTAAAAAACAATTAGTCCTTTGGGGGAAAACCTATTTTTTCTAATGGTCTTTGGACTTCAAGGGTAGATCTTGTTTAAAGATTTCATGTTTGTGTCTTTCTCAAGAAGTTGATGTTTGATTTCATAGTGACGGGCCTGTGCATTCAATTTTGTGGGTTTCATTTGGGTTGGTAAAACATACTAGAAATACATTAGAACATGTATAACTACTTCATACACTTGCTACATCTTGCTACCATATTATAGCTCCACCGTTGGAAGTTGGATTCTTGTTTACACCTCCAGCTCGATTGGCTTCAGGTCGACGTGAGGTTGACTACAGACGCTTTCTTCGTCGATTTGACGTAGCCGTGAACAAAGAAAAGTGGGTTGCTTTCTTGCAATTGTAGAGCACTAGCCACTGGGCACTCTCTTGATGGAAAATGTATCTGTTGTTGACTCCTTTTTGCTGTGGGTGTTTGGTAACTGGCTGAAGATTATGTTAGGCATGGTCATTGAATCTCATTTGCATCAAGACACTTGCATATGGACACAGATCGATATTTGTAATTGTTTAAATGAATATATAATGTATACAAATATGTAAAGATCTTCAAAGTCATGGGTCATTTGTAGCTGACTTATCCAATGATAGGTAATTTGCCGATCGAACTTTCAGCCGTTCAAATTACCCAGGTTGGTTGGAAGACCATTCTCATGAAAGATGCATATGAAGCACTCTATTGCCACCTGGCACAAAAAAACGGACCTTTGATGCTACTTGCTCCAGGTGGTGGTTTCAAATATTTTTTCTTTTCACTCCCGATCCCTGGGGAAATGATCCAATTTGACGGTTGCATATGTTTCAAATGGGTTGAAACCTAAACCACCAACGAAACATTGCCACCATTGGAAGTGAAAAATTGGATCCACAAATCCCAACAACCAACATGGATGTGGATCAGGTGCAGGTTGCAGCTTGCAGATTTTCAGACCGGAAGTGCAAAATTTTTGAAAGCAAATGGCAAATTATATATCTATATATGGGTGTTTCCTAAAATGGTGGGTTTCCCCAACAACCATGGGGTTTTCCTACTAAAGATGATCATTTTGGGGTGTGAAATGGGGGTACCACCATTTAAGGAAACACCCATATATTACAAGTCTTGCATCATCTCACATAATTTTCGCATGTTGGCTTGAGGCAGATGGACATTTTTTAAACACATGACATCATGAGCATTTTTCGGAAGATTCAGGAGTTGAGGATTGCAGATGCGGGCTCCACATGGCTCCACAAAATCAGCAGATGTTGTTGAGATTCATGGTTTCAGATTTGATCATACGCAAAAAGGACCAAATCATGTTAGCTCATGATGGCATGTATTGCCATTGCATGTAGAATGTAGGTGTGCTGCATGCAGGGTCCAATGACACGCAGGTCTACAGTCTTCCTGTACGTGTGATCATCTATGTATGATTGCGATTATTTGATACTATGGAGCATAGCTATATGCACACTTGCACTTTCATGATTTGTAGATATGCTCAGTTTATGCATTATGCATTTTACAATATATATACTCGCAGGCATTTCGTTCGGGATTTACATCTGTAAACATATGAATTGTCTATTTGCTTTTAATTCAACTCATATTGCCTTTCTTCAGCCATACCGGCTGCCACGCCTGAAATTTTCAAAACACTATCTCCAAAGTCGCAGTAAACTCCAGAAGAGGCTCCAGCTAAATTGGTCCATGGTATATCCATGGTATAGATAAACAATGATAAACATGGGCATTCTTTTTCGATGAGCCCCTTTTGGAGAATGAATTCCTATCTAAAACAAGTTGGTGTCTCTCAAATAGAGCCAGCCATTCACCAAAGTTGTTGGCGTTGAGGTCGGGATGCGGACCTGAAACCTGTCTGAATCGACAGTTGATGTTGGTTCTTTTGTTTGGTCAGTTTGTTTTGGGTTGGTGGAAGTACGGGCGGAGATTCAACAGAAATGCAGCTGAATGGTTGTAAAAAAACATATTTTTGAAGGACCTGTCAAATAATCATGGTTTTGGGCTGCTCATCTTTGTCCTGATAGTGTTCCCAGCAGATGATGAGAATCATTTCAACTTTCCAAGCACCATCGTCATCGTACAACACCAACCTTCCGTGGAAGTCAAAGCACCCTGGAACGAAACGTTTGGATGTTGCAACCATCGCAGACCAGGAAAGAAACATTGGCCTTGTTCGATCCGGAACGCACTGGCAGGGTCAGTGTGCAGAATTTTTTGCTGCTCAGCTGCACCAGTTGAGTTTGCACGTTGAAACGGCCTGCTGCAAGGACAATAGCGGACAACATGCAGCTGCAAAAGTCATGGGGTTCATACAGATGTTTATAATGTATTTTGTGTAAAAAGTGCTTCGTTCCCAGGAAAGTGCTGCAAAGCGAAGTTTGCATTGCAGCTTGAATGCATTCAGATCTAAAGCGTGAAGGGAATCGGAATGTTGAGGTGTGCACAACCTCGTGCGGCATATTGAGGAATATGCTTTTGCTCCGGAAATCAATGAACACGATGTTGTGCTGTCATTTCATGTCATTTCAATATTTCACAACTGTGAGATATTTGACAATGAAAATCTTTTGTTGGATTCTTCAGACGATGAGCCACATAGACCACTCTATTTCTCAAAGATTGCTTTCAGCACTGGCTGCGCCGACGTGAATGGGATTGTCCTCCTTGTACCTGACTGTATCTCTTGAAGCTCTCATATCGCTTTTTCAACAGTTGAACGCACGTTGTGTTCCCTGAACACGTCGGAAATCTAAGGAAGATAGTGATAGCCCTCAACGAACTTCTCAGCAGATGCTGAGCGCTTCACAATTGCAATCCTTAGCTCATGGCCTTTTTCCTCCTGATGAAGGCACCGATTGCTTGGTAGAAACTGAACGTGTGTTGTTTTGGAGAAAGTTGGCAAGGCCACGTTTTTTGTGGATGTGACTCCTATGTGTTGGCATCCGGGACTTTTACAGGTTGAGCATGCCATGTGTATCATTGGCTAGATTAGCTGCTTTGATACATATTTGGAATGCAAAGCTATCACTTCCGCCTGAAACCGGTCACAAGACCCTCCTGCAAACTCCAAAAAAAGATGTGCAGACAATAATCCTTTTAGCATGGCAAAATTTGAATACTGACATCTTCTAACATTTTTGATGGACGGTGTGCCGGGCTGAGCTTTGTTTTTGTGTCACCGTAAAGCTGTTGGGGAAACCCACAGTGCAGACATGCCGTTCGTGGCAGGTGATGAGGACTCCGATTTGAGCGTTCACGAGTTCTTCGAGCGGTTTTCTGCAACTTGTCATCCAAAACACCCCTGTAGTTGTGAAACCTTACTTTTTGCAGCAATGGGCAACCTCTCCTTGTATATATATATACATATTTTTGGTATGGAAATACATAGAGGTGGATATCTTTTTCTTGGGGCTTGGGGTCCCAAGTCCCCCGCAGTCATCACTCAGTGGGGCCCCTCAGGTGATCTATCGCCAGGCCAAAGCAATGACAGGTGTGGGGTTGAGGTGTTGTTTTTTATGTTTTTTGGATCGTCAAGAGTGAAAGCTATTCACTTTTTTTGTAAAAAAAAATGCCATGCCATGATATTTTTTGTAAATTTTATTGGTGCATGTTTTGACACAACCGGATTTTGTGGTTGATGTGTGATTTTAACATTTAAGAGATGATGAAAAGAAGGACAGATGCAGGACTCCATTTCGGAACAACAGCTCAACAGCTGTTCAGGTGATGACACCTTGGCCGATTGGAGAGATACTCTGCGATATTTGGGGCATTTATTATTAAAGCAAGACAAGAGGGCTGCGATCACGCTCTCTTCTTTGAACCAATCTGTTTCTCGAGCAACCTTGATGCAAGCAGATGGAAACGGATTTTGATTCGGTCGGGAAACTTGTGATTCAAATTCGAATTCAAAGATTGGTGCACCAAATTGGGCCCCTACCAGTTATAAATGGAGTTGTAACCCCTATAAATGGCCTTAGGGTTATAACCCTAGTTATAGGAGTTATAACCCAAGTTATAACTGGTAGGGGGCCCACCTTGTGAGTTTTACCTTCAAATATTTAACTTTTTCGAAGTTCATGGAAAAAGGTACTCTCCCCCCCGGGAAGCCGAACGGTGGGAACCTGAAGAAAAGGAATTCATTTTCCAAACCTCCATTTTTGGGCTTCCATGTTACTTTGGCTCAAGATTTTAAAGCCACCTTTGTGTGTGCATTGTTTCAAACAGTTGAGTGCCGTCACATCGCCATGATCGGATTGTTGCGGGCTTTTAGTGTCCTTTTGGTTGCCCGTGTCTTTGCTCTTGAAGGTAAGTGCCAAAATTGTGAAGTGGAACAAGTGACTTTGTTGCAGTCAAAACAAAGCACACGAGGACAAAGCATTACCGTGAAAGGTCCTTCACCTTCTGGTGTCACAGCATCGCAAAATTTGGCGCCCACGTGTGCAGAGGGATTCAACGCAGCATATGCAAAATGCCTGGGAGGCACAAATAGTTATTTGATGATTATGGTTACAAATGAGGATGATACCAAAGCCTATTGTGCTTACACAGGTGGTTGGGCTCAAACCACAGAGAATTATCCAGATCACGATGCATGCTTTGTCAGTCCTGGTGAGAATGTGGCCTTATATTTTGACAGCGCCAGTCAAACCTTGGTAAATTGGAACAAGGAGACGGTCGTTTCAGCCCCTTTGAAGCAGGATTACACGAGTCTATCCTGCAGTGCTTCAGGGGAGGCACCTTGCAGGTTCACGGTGACTTCAAAGTACGCAAGGCAACTCACAAAAGCAGGCAAGAAGTGGCTAGAGGTCCCACCTGGAGGAAGCTATACCTTTACCTGGAACCCTTCAGATGGCTACATTGGAGTGGTCACAAAGACCCCCGAACAGATCTTCTCCATGTACGTGAAGAACAACTTGGGTCCGGCTAGCAGCAATGGCTTGTCAGCCGATGTGCCATGTTTTGTGAGCACATCAGTACAAGTACAGGCCAATGACTTCCCTGTCAAGGGTCTTACAGGTCCTTGCCAAAAGGACAATGATGATTATTGGGAGGCATTTGGCAGCGGCAATATCACGATTTGCTTTCCTAATGTTCCGTGCTAGTCCGAAGAGAGAACTTTGGAGCCAGCGCTTTATACAGCCAATAAGCTGCGGGCTTTGCTGCTCCCAGGGATGAGATCGCTATGGTCCGCTGGCTGTTATATCATGTTTTGTCTATGCTTGGTCTATCTCCTTTCTTTGTTCATACTTCTTACTTCGAATTCAATCTCGCTCATACTTGAGAGTGTGACGACTAAGCACAACTATGCCTGCAAGATGCAGGAAGCCTTGTTTTGTGGACGAGAGTCATTTTTTTATGTTTATGATGCTCATTTCCCATGTTTTTTTGGGGGGAAGCATGATTCTTGGCAAAAAAAGCTTGAACAAAAAACCTGGTGACCTGTGAAAACCTCATGCGTTGGTTGCGGGGGAAGCTATAAATGTGAAGGAAGCTTCGCAAAAATCCCGAAATGACATATCCTGTCAGGTATGGGTGTGGCTCAAGATTATGTGGATTCCCAAAAGGACTTCTTGATTTGATCGAAAGATTCTACGTAAAGAATTTGCAGACAGACCTTGGTAAAAGACTTGTGTTTGATTGTGTTTGGGTAATAAGGGGGCGATGACAAGAATCCCTGTTTAGCTATCGCAATACGACAACCAAATTAATGCACACTATATATTTATGATTTCAGTTTGCCGGGGCTTTCCGGGATAGTTGTTTCAAAAAAATGACTTGCGACTCTTCATGGGGCTTTTACTTTTAACTTCAGAAAGAACATCCCAACATAGACTGTACACACCGTTATGCCAATGGATATGCAAGATGTTGCATGTATTTAATCTTACTCATTCCATACGATCATGATGGGGTGCTTAAAGTACAAGTAGCGAGCTGTGAAGTAGAATGGGGTCAACGGCTTCAAGTGTAGAGAAATGAGATGTGACACCGAAATTTCAAAAAGCTATTTCTACTTGCATCATGTTGCATCCTGTAGCCACATGTCTTGTAGATGCATTCTTGTTCCCGACCTGCCCATTGTTTGCCCATATTTGGACATGCGCGCAAAGGTAAAGACAGGTGCTAGCACTCATTCGCGCAAGACCCTTTTGCAGGTTCAGCGCTTGCATCTTGGCAGCCAATAAACAGGGGTCACTAGATTACCCATTTTGGTGGGGATCACAGTCAACAAAAGTTTCAGGTACCTAAAATAGAGGTACTGAACCTTATAAGCCCATTTTTGGGGGTGGGTTTCCCTTACATAGCCCTTACATACAGCTTATATAGGTGAGTACTTCTATTTTAGGTACCTGAAATGTTTGGTGACACAGTATGCAAATGTTTGGGGATTTGAGATGGATCTCCCTTATACCAATGCATTGTTTGTAATATAATGACCCCTGATAAATAGCTTGGTGGACATTCCACGGGTCCCTCATTTGGATGTCTACATTGGTCACCGAGGGCGCACCAGTTCGAGACGGGTGATGAGACAGGAAGTGGTTTGCTGACACGGCAAGAGCTGGTTGATTGTCTCAAAGGACGCGTTTCAGGGTTTTTTTTTGGTGGTCTCTGTGTCAAAGTGTCTCGGGTTCGATGGTGAAATCCCAACTTGGAGGAGTCAGGGTTTTGTGTTTGGGCCAAGCCTGCATCTTTTATGTTTTTGGGCTCCAAACCTTGCCTACATGCTCTATCCCTAGGCCTCAAATTACTATCAATTTTGAGGTGTGGAGTGTTTTTTTGTGTGTATTCACCAGTTTCTTCTTGGGTTCTTATGTATAGAGAACTATCTAGTCTGACGTATTTTGTGTGGTGTTACCAGTAGTGTTGATGGTTCAAAAGTGGGCTAACCAACTGAGATGTAGAAATTTAACGAAATGAACACAGCGGGATATTCACAGCTGAAACGGTGCGTGGCGGATTTTCTCTCTCAACAGTATGAGCCCGACCTTTACCCCGCATGATTTGAAAACATAACCTTTGTAACGTGACACAAGCAGTTGGTCAAAGACGCCCCCATAGAAAACATACAAAGACAGAGAGTCCATGCGGATATTTTTTTCTCTTTGCAGGATGTGACCAAAGAAAGGGTGAGAAAGAACATTATACAACATTATATAGCAGAAACACCCAACAAAACACTTCTGAACAGCACTGTATTTCCGGGTTCGAAGAATTCAGTCGTTTTGTGTTTTTGAACCGCTGCGAAGGACTGGAGGGTATCGAAGAGGTGATGCACAAAGGGCGACCAGTGAGTGCTGCTGCCACCGTTTTATGAATGACAAGATGTCATGAAGGGAAACCAATGAGTAATAGTCTCTTCTTCGGCCTTATTTCTTGGGGGGGGGGGTGGCACCCTTAGGTTCCCATGAAAAGTAGTGCTTTGTCATTAACATTGAGTACAATTCCATCCCAGATTTGAGATTCTGGCATACACATGATGTGTTTGGCTGGTTCCAGGTGAAGAGGACTTGCATGAGCTAGCCATGAAGCTGGACATGCTCAGTGGACGAGAGACCGGTCAGGCAGGTATTTATTTCCAGCATTTACTGAATGTTTGCGCACTTGAAGCTGAAATTCATGACGGGCCGGTGGTGGTCTCCAATACTTTTGTATTTTCACCCCTATTTGGAGAAATGATCCAATTTGACGATCATATTCATCAGATGGGTTGAAAGCACCAACTAGATGAATTGTCCATACTGTTCACCAAGTTTGGTTTGAAAGAGTCATCCGGATGTTTTGTGGATAGGTCAACCTCTTCAGTTTCCTGGAGGCGGGCTTTTTTCTTCGGAGTTGGGCTTTTTTGGGACCCGGAAAGAGTATTTGAAGCACAGTGGCAGATAGGTGCTGAACCACAATTCCTGGCCAACTCAAACACGTACTGTATTAGTACTACAGTAGACGAAGATGATACCAGCACAGGGACCACAGGCGTGGAAACATATTCGTACATATTCTAATTAGGATGGAGTGATCATTCAGACCTTCGAAATATACGTTTTGAAGTTCGATTTTAAACATGCTATTGTTACACCAGCACCAACTGAGCAACAGCTATGTGGCAGCATTTGTCAGTCTTGTTTTATTTTTGATATTAGATTAGATGTATCAATGTATCTCGGAATATATTCCCACTATATCCCCAATATGATATACATGACACCGAATACTTCTAGCAATTTCATGTCAACAAAAAGGTGTAAGAACTGTTCGTTACAGCCCTACTACTAGCCCTATTCCTTTCAACCAAACTCAGTTTGGAGTCCGAGGCCTTTGTAGTGGAGCGACCCACCGGCCAGGAGCATGGAGATTTGTTGTAAAAAATGCATTGGTCAAGGTGGTGAAAGTTGCAAAGTTTGTGGTTGAATTAAAATCCCGGAAGTTCAACGACATCCTTTGAAGAGTTACCCTGCCAAAAGGAAAGTAGTCTTCGTTAGCCATCATTTTCCAGAAGCTATGTTAAACTTTGGGGGAGTAAGCAATGTAAGCAGGACTTTGATGCTGCGGAAGAGTTCATGTGCGAGCATATCCTCAGTTTCCTGTGCGCCAGTTTGTCAGATTGACATAGTCTTTACCCTGGGAGTCTAAAGACTACTAAAATAATAGTCGGCAATTCTGGATGACTAAGATTCCCTACTTAAAAAATATTGTCTTTGGTCAAACACCTATTTGTTTAACAGTCTTTGGACTTCCAGGGCTTATGTTTCTTGATGCCTGTGTGTGTCTCTGTGTGTCTTTATGTGTCATGTCCATCGGATTGAAGGATATTGAAAGATGAACTTGGTGCTCCATTTGTTGCATACTCGTGATAATTCAGGTATCGGAACAGGCATGCGGTCTGCTGCGGTTGCCACGAGGTGGGCGGGGCCCGTGCAGGGCACCTGATGCAGAAGCAATCTCTCACGAACAGATAACTACTCACAGGCACTTGTGCGTGAACATATGCCTTGATACTCTTGATATGTGTACTCAGAGCCTTGCACATGCAGTCGCACACACAGATACAGATACCCTCCAGGGAACTAACATATCCCACCTTGGGAAAAGGAAAATCATCTTCAAAATCCCATTTTTTTGGGATATGTTAGTTGCCTGGAGGGTAACCCAATACTCTTTCATTCAATTCTTTCTCCGTTGTGAGAACTTGGGCACTATTCAAGCATATACATATACTTATCAAGGCTGCAACTCGCAACACATGGAAAACTCAGCAATAATAAGGCTTCATAAGGCTGAAAGTAAGGTTACATCAAAAATGACTACACTAACAAATGCAGTGATACATAAACCGATAAATCTTCCAAGTTCGGCCGGGAGATGCCAGGAGGTTACATTATTTTGCATTTGCTTGGATCCCTGTTGTCATATTTCTTCCCGTCGCCCCCCGCACCAGCCACCCATGGTTGAAGCGTGATTTTCAGTGGTTTCTCTGTGAAGGCTGATGCTGCCTTGACTGGACGTATTCGATGTTCATCCTTTGCAGAGGCGTATATTTCGGATTGAATTGGCAGCAGCTACGAAATGTAGGGCGCGCATTTCTATTCCGCAAAGTGTTCCTTTTGTGATACCAAGGGAAGTTTTGTTTTATCTTCCTAACAGAGTTGGGCCATAGAGTTGCATCACATGCATGTCTGAATTTAATATGATTTTCCCATAGGGGACATATTGAATATATTTTTTGGCGGATGGTACCATGATCATCTTAACACCTCCCCTATATTTTCCCACTATTGATTTTCCCAAAATCTGGCATCCAATGGCATTTTTTCGTGGGAGGTCCTTCGAGGTATCGATATCTCTTTGGCGAAGAATCGGCGTACATTCACAGATGTCCAGATTGATGGTCTTGCAGTTCCTTGGCGCTTCATCAATGTTTGATGTCCAAGGCAAAACGGTGGTCGTGTCCTGGTGTTTTTGTGGTTGGGACCGGACGAAAAATCCTATGAAGCAAGTTTGATGTGTTGAACTCAGGGTTTGTGGGGGAATTTTTGGGGCAATATCCAAAGTGAATTTATAGAATGCGAACGTGGAAACGTGAAGAAAAAACACACCTGACATGGCCAAGTGCCGAAAAAATCGTCCCCATCTAGGAAAGTATGCTACAAATATATGTTTAAATATAGCTATTCTAGATACATATGTAATATATATTAATATATGACATCAGCATGTGACCCAATGACATGGAACTGTTTGTGGTCGGTCGGTTGATCGAAATGGATCATAAGGAAGCCCTTGGCGAAGAAGATGGGACCTTTTCCTACTTCGAGCTCCTTGGGTCTGCAGAAGGCTACTCACTTAACCTGTCAGGATTATATTATAAGAATATCTCATCTATATAGTTTAGATAGCTGGTGAAAACCTACCCAGTCACGGTTCTCCATTCTACGGAAATTAATGTCAAAGGCAAAATTTATTCATCCAATAGCATGGATTAGCAACAGGAGGTCGAACACTGCTGACTTGGCAAAAATGCTAAGGTTACTTCAGGCACTAATCGTCCACGATTCAGAGAAGTCTGGGTCAGGCACTGGGCTTTTCTAGATTCATCTACTGTAGATTCACCATTCGGTAGTGGGAAAGGAGTCACGCAGAGGAAGCCGGCAAGAATGAAAGTTTTCGATTTTCTTCCTGGAAGCAAGCATTTTTTTGTATGTTTGATACGCATCATGCTTTTCATTCCAGCTTAAAGGGTCAAAGGTTGTGAATGGCTCATCCCATGACATTCAAAAATTTTCAAGATTCCAGTCCTAAGTCAGCTGTGTTCCGTGTTCAGAAGCTTTTGGTGGTGCTTCCACGAAATCCACCAAAAGCAGAAAGGTTTCCTCAACTGTGCGTAGAAGCCTCTCACCTCAAACTTCTCAGCAAGAAGCTGTGGTGTTGGATGGATTTCCGAGGGGAGCAGAAGGAAATGAAACTATCAACAAAATTGATGACCAACAGCGTAGCAGCATATATATATATATACATACCGCATATGAATCTACATAATATGTATATATATATATACAGTATATGTATATACCATATATTTTTCCATGTTTTTCCCTGTGCTGCTCCCCTTTAAACCATCTTACAGTCCAGAATCTGATTCACCCTTTGGCGAAATGCCACAAGTGCACCAAAAAATCCAAATGGCCACATGTTGCCGTTGGAAAAAATCCGATATCATCGAGGCAGTAAACCTTGATTTCCTGTGTAAAGACCCCCTGGTTTTTCCAGGGTGGACCCACGCCCTCAAAAAAAGGGGACCAAAATTGGACGGTTGATGCCGCTGGAAAAATCCTTCAACTGAAAAAAGGTCAGAGGTTGGTAGAAATTTATCCCGTTAAAAATTCCGTTGGTAATTTATATACACGTATTAGATTTGCGTACCATCCGTTGGCAAAGTCCCAAAGCATTGGTTGCCTGGCATCAACTGGCCTGCACCCTTCAGGCGGCGGCAGTGCATGTTGTGTTTTTTTTTCTCGGTAAGCTTCTTGCACCAAGCTATAGGCGGTGCCGACCCCCGAACACTTGCAGTTTTGCGAGATTGTGGTGACACAAAAAAGGCAGGTGTCGGTGTTTGGTCTCTTTTCGTGATCTGAAGATAGAAGTGAAAAAACCATGTTTTTTGTTGGAAGTATGTATTGTATGTATGTGACATATATCACTTATATCACGTTGCTTAAATTAGAGCCAGTGATTAAATGCGATACGTCTTCATGGGTTCATGTGGGGTCCCAGGGAGACCGAATCCAATTCATGGGATCAAATTGCACTGGGCACCAATTTGGTGGCGGAAAAAACCCGGGCTTAACCAACTGATAGGTAGTTGATTTTGGCTATTCATTTACAGGGTTTTTACAGCAGTTGGAGCTATGCTGGTTTTTTCAAGGCTTTCTGAAGCTGAAGGGTGATGTAGTCGGATACACTACATAGGCCCGGGGCAGATGTAAGCCAAAAAAGCCGACCATTGACCATTACTGATCAGCTCTGCCGGTCACTCAAGCTGACGATGAAACCATCAATGACGCAAGATTCATGCGAAATTGCGCTGGTAGACCTTAATTTGACATGAATAGCTCTCATCACCTGCAGAAATATATGCATTTATATATATATATATATATCTATCTAAGATAGCAAGAAATCCAACACCTTTCATGGCAAAGTGTTGAACTGATTTCTTCATCATTTCTTGTGATGTGTTCGCCTTTGTTTCAGCCACCTTTTCCCCCTCCAAATAAAACATATCCTGAAAATTGAAGTTTGGCATCATCATTTCTTGGGGAATTTCCTTCAATACCCAACAAAAGATTTCAAAAATGATACCAACATGGAAAAATTGTAAAAAAATACATGTTTCCAAACACATCATGTTTCAAAAAAAGTGTTATATATATAAACATACATTCCCTTCAATACATCCATCCGACCGATCCCGCGTTTTGGGTGGCATGGAAGATGGGTAAGATGGGTCGTGAACGGCCTACCAAACGTCCTGTCTTTGGATCCGACTTACCACCACCTCCACGGCCCCCGGGACCACCGGGACAACCGGGGTTTGGCCAACGACCCGGTGGATCTGCCACTTTGGATCGGGTAAGAGATTTTTTAGATAGAGCTGGATTTGAAGCTGGAACTGAAGCTGGGATTTTTTAGAAGAAAAATTATGGTTGTTGTTGTTGTTGTTGTTGTGGTGGTGGTGGTGGTTGTTGTTGTTGTTGTTGTTGTGGTGGTTGTTGTGGTTGTTGTTGTTGTGGTGGTGGTTGTTGTTGTTGTTGTTGTGGTGGTGGTGGAGAATTTGTGGAGATGTTTTTGTGATTGGGATGCATCCTTTTCCCAAGCAAGAGTGGCTTGCAAGGGCTTGCTTCAAAATGGCCAGGTTTTATGTTTGAGGATTGGAGAGTCCAGTCAGAGAGATTCTAGCATCTTCCATCATTTTGGCATGCCTTCAGAAATACACAGCCTATATCATATATCAGCCGCAGTCAAAACGAGCAGAGACAAGGTTAGTAAGGAGGGGTTGAAAGAGGTTCCGGACATGCTCGAAACACTTTATAAAAGCTGGCAGGGTCCCCCAGAAACGAGAAGTTCCAAGTGCATCACAAGTTGTCATTGTGCATGACCGGAACTGTCCTTTTGCGTGTCATCGCCGGAGAACTTTCAGAAACAATAAAGATATGTTTCTATGGTCTGGATTTTTGTTTGAGATTTCCGTCAAATTTGGCCCACTGAACCATAACTGTGATAATTTAAAGATATCCTATAAAGTGTACCCGCTAGGAGGAAGGCCATATACAAATGAAATCAAATGAACATTGTAAGTATATTAGTTTGTATGACGATTCTTCAAACAATGCCTTTTGATTTTTACCACATGCTTGGGATTGGTATACCCATATACCACAGAATGCCACATGTTGAAGGCTTGGAGGTGGTGAAGTGTGCCAAACACGAAAAGACAACGCCAAAAAAACAATAATTCCCAAGTTCATACTGTGATAGATTGAAATACAGTAGATGTTGAAGGATGTTGAAGGTGCTTCATTTAGTTTAGGAAGTAACAGTATCTTCCTAACAAAACTATCACCCCCCCTTGTGTTTTCTACCGAGGAGCATACTGGATCAAAGCCGGCCGAGTCTTACCGCTCCCACAACACCTCAGAGGTTCGTCGCTGGAGCCGCGACAACAAATTCCCACCAGCACCACCAGTACCTCCAACTCCACCACCACCAGCAGCTAACGTACAGAAGAGACCACCAGCCCCACCGGCCCCGCCAGTTCCACCAGCACCACCGGCACCACCGGCTCCGAAACGTCGAAACAACTCTGATCGAGTGGAGCCTCGAGAACAGCCAAAGAAGAAGCAACGATTTCCACCACCACCTCTACCTCCAGCCCCACCTGCTCCACCTGCTCCGCGTGCTCCACCCGCACCACCAGCACCACCAGCTCCTATTGTGAATGATTATGATGATAATGACTATGATGGTGAATACTATGAAGCATGGGATGATGGCTATGGTCCTGTTGGTTGGGATGATGGCTATGGTGAGAAGCAGGCCACACACCTGGAATACTTCACTTCTGATGAAGATGAAAGTATGGATGGCGCAGATGATGAGGTCAGTCCAACCCTGAGTTACTTACCACCCCCACCCCCACCACCACCAGGAGACTCAAGGGATTTCATCCCACCGCCACCACCACAAGTTCCGAAAGATTTCAAAGGTTGGGGAAAAGGTGGCAAATTCTCTCGGAGAAAAATGGCATCTACAAACAGCCCGTGGTTTTGCAATGTGTGCAACAAAGATTTTTGGAGCGAAGATAAATACAAGATGCATGTTCAAGATGATCATATCCCATGTCCGGAGGAAGGTTGCACTTTTTCTGGTCCTGAATTTGTGATGGCTGTCCACAAGCTGAAGCATGTTAAAGCTGCAGATGGAAGTAGTGTGACAGATTCTCCAGAAGAACTAGCCGCTTGGAGATCTATGCGAAGGGCCAATTTTCCGAGCAGAGGGAATATGCAGCGAAAAGCCGACTTGGAGGAGAAACGACGGCTCTCAGGAGCTTTGCCTGATCCTCCGAAGGTAAGCATGCTAGAGAAGCTTTTGCGTCGAACTCAGATAGACAAAGGCAAAGGTTTCAGCTCCAAAGGATTTGGCAAAAAGGGAAAATTTAAGGGAAAAGGAAAAGATGGCAAAGGCTTTGGCAAAGAAGGGAAAGGCAAAGATTGGAAAGGAAAAGATGGAAAAGGAAAAGGCAAATTCTCTGGCAAGAAAGGCAAGGGGAAGAACAAGTGGGCAATGGATCATCACAAGGAGCTTCCAGAAAGACACCATGATCATGCTACTTACAGCGTGCCGCTGCCTTCTGTAGTAGCCAATTGTGTGCCTTTGGAAGCACCCTTTGGCACACCAAGTGCGCAACCAAGTACCACACCAGATCCTCCGAAATGGGGCCTTTGCCGATTTTTTGAAAGAGGCTTTTGCTTCCATGGTGAGAACTGTCAGTACGAGCATGTTGGCAGCCCACAAGTTGTCAATGCCACTGCATGGTGGGCCTTGCCTTCCTCATTAGCGAATCGAGCTGGAAGACCAGGTAGCTCCTCTAAAGAGGGAGAGTTTAGGGCAAGTAGGGTTCCAAGATTCACATCCTGGTCTCATAATAAAGCCCGATTTTCACAGTATATGCAATATCTCGGCAGCCGGCACACTGGGTAGTCCGTCATACCCTTAGCATCCCTTAGCCCCTTTGAGTGTAGTGGGGCTTTAAATGTGACCTACTGGTTTGTATCATAGGCACTCTGACCCATTGACCCAGCATCCAGAAAGAATTTGAGCGTTAAATGTTTCGTTTATCAATCTCAGCAATCCAGAAGTAATCAGATCCAACACGCAAACCTTATGATGATATTTGCTGCCTCACCGTCAAATGACAAATAACACGACAAACAAATGATAGCGCAGACGTCAAATTCACTTTGCAAGCATCGCGGAATTTGGTTCCGTGCCATGTTTAAGCTCTTTTCATGCAAAAACATGATTTTTTCTTCGTGAAATTGCTGTCACACAGTGTGCCCAGTGTACTCCTCCTTGTTTCTCCCATTGGATATTTACACCTACAAGTTTCACCCATTGGAAGCACTTCTTTTCCAATGCTTCCCCTTTCGCCGTCAAAAAGGTGAAGGCCCATCTGGTGGTGTTTTTGGATCTTTGCGATCCCGGGCGATCCGCGCCACACGTGTGGAACCTTACATGGTCATGGAACAACGGGAACGACGAGATGGCTTGTTGAGAAGACTTTTGCAGCCTGATATGGAGAGGCTGGCGGTGCAAAAGAATTATACATTTTTCACCCTCAAAGTTGTAGGAGCCCAATTTGTTCTGCAGTTTACTTACCCTGCAACTTGTGAGTGTTGATCACTTTGAGGACTTTTACCACTTTACCTGTAAAGTAAAGTCGACATTGCATATGTGGAAACAAAGCATGAACACCCACACATACTCCATACAAGCAAGCCACCATGGCTGAAAGTTTTTTTTTGTTTTTTCGAAGTACCAACTGGATGTGCAAGCTCCTGACACAAAACCTTGTTGATAGTTAAGGTAGTACCTTTCACGTTAGTTTTGATGATATTTACCTCGCAACATCAATTTTGCAACCTGGATCGCAGGTACTACTCAGCAATCCTGCAGTGTGTTCGATACATTGTCTCCACCGACTTCCTTCGTTTAGAGCGGCCTCATGTGGAGCGAGATGTGCGATTTGGTCTGAAAATGTCTAAAGGTATTTGAAGGTTCCGAAATGTCACGAAGGTGGGAACTACATAATTAATACTATATATATGTACACATGTATATTATGGATTTTAAGAAATAGACAGATAGATAGGCACACAAATCAGATAGAAAATTGCTTGAGAAGCAGGCTCAATCTTTCAGAAGTCCGTGCACATATGGTCTATGTACTAGGAGTTTTGAGTTTGGAGTATGATCTTTTTTTTTTGTAGTCTTGGTGTTTTGCATGTTTTTGCTAGTGGGGCCACAGAAGTGAAAAAAAGTGTTGGGTGGAGGCTGACATTTTCCCGAGCTTTACAGAAGTAAACGACTGGTCCAACTGCAAACAAAGCGGAGTCGGCCATCCGGGAAACTGCATCCTTTGCATAGAATCATGGGGCAGATACCTTTCGGCCAGAATCACATCGATAGTTGCAAGGTCCAACATGTTTGTCTATAGTCTGTAGGTGCAATATTCTTCATCCACTTTGGAATTTCTGGTTGTTTGAACAAGTGAATTGTGAAAATGTGTTCACTCTCTTTTTTTTTGGGGGGGGGTTGTTCCTTCAACGTCCTTTCCACCAAATTCCACTGAGGCAACAACCAGGTCCATCGAAAGTAGAAAGGCCAGATCCGCAAGCAGAAATGGATGCAGAAGTGTTGAGAGAAGACTTCGATGACATTGATATGTCCAACTTGGGTGCCTTACTGCGAGGTGATACAGATTGAGAAAAAAAAGGGTCCCGGGTTCTTCAGCAAATCTTGGCATCAAAGTGTGGGAGGGTTGCCTTGTTTTTTTGAAACAAGGAACCTCAATAATGCTGCTTCTGGCTATTGGGAACTGTCATGACTATTGTTTATTCAAGACTATACCCTTGCTATATGGACTAGGAACAGTTTGTCTTGGAATGCTTTGCACTTCGATGGAGAAAGAAGATGAGCCTACAACGACATAGGGACGTGTCTTAACATTGGCACCTAAAATCCCCTGAAGATGCTTCACTGCAATAAAAAACTGGATATGGTGGTCCATTGGTGGTCCCTCATCTTGAAGCATACCCATGGCATTATGACCTTTGCATACCGAAACGGCTAGCTAGAAATTTACACCAGAATATAAACAATGCATCTCAGCATCTCACAAACATAACAAACATGACAAACATGCATAGAAATATTGCTTGAGACACAAGAGAGGAAATGAATGCAACCTTTTTCTCCAAACATGTCATGCACGATTGCAACACGCATACGACACAGGATCTATGCATATTTAGCACAGTTGGATTGGAGAAATGATATGGTGTTTGATATGTGGATAGTCTCGACTCATGAAACCTGTCATGAATGCTCGCCTCTCTATGGACAACATATGGTGGTTCAAACGCCATGTTTTGAAATAAATACAGTCGAAATGTATGCAAAGCTATGGAATTGAAAAAGTCTGACAAGAGCTTGGAGGAGGAGGGGGATGTCTCTTACATGTTAGGCCACGCATTTTGAGTGCATCCCATGTTGCCAATGCATTGATGCAAACTGGCAAAAAGCAAACACGCCTTGAAAGCATTTGTTATGGCCTGGACATAAGATGTAGGGCAATTGTTTTTCTTATTTCCATGTGAGGGAAAAGGGGCCTTTTGCAACATCTAACAGCTGTATCCATCCTTACTTGACTCAAGATGACATGGATCGGAGCCTGGTTCTTTCAGAAGTTCTGGGATGCATATGGTGCTGTGGATGCCTTGCCAGATGCATGCCCGCTTGGCTTTTTGACCTTGTTCATCTCTGCTTTAGCACCTTGGTCTGCCACATTCATGGGAATCTATGCCCCCCCCAAGCTTTTCCAGAAATATGGCCTTATTCAGGCAGGGGCAATGGTGAATGGCAACATTGAACTGATATGTGTGTGTAAAGTGCTTGGATGCATGTATAAATATACTTACTGTGAGTTTACTTAGATACTTATTTAGATACTAGTAGATATAATGATATATGCATACTTGTTTTTTCGTTGATGCTGAAGTTACTGAAGTGTCTTTGTTTCCTACTAACGCGCTTGCTTGTCCACTGGGGACCTGGGACGAGTCAGCCGATTTGATGTGGAGAACACAGAAACATAACCTGGAACCTTGAACAGACAAATTATGTCGACACAATTAGAAGGATACCAGTGGAACGAGCAAAGGTGATTTTCACAAGAGCCCACTCCAACAGAGAAAGTTACCTTCGACGTGATTTTTGGGGATTTAGTCTTTTTCTTTTAGAGTTGTGAGTTATGTGTAAGTCATACTGTTCCGCCTGGGAATGGTCCTTGGCCCAAGCCTGCACGGTACATAGCCGATAGCCGTTGGGCGGTGCTAACGCAGAAGTGAAACAGCGCCAGTCCACAGAGAGGGATGCCATGCATTTCTAGGATTTATTTTTCGGGTTCCGACTTCTAACCTCTTCCATGATTCGGCCCTACCAGCACAATCTTTACATTATTGTTTGCCAGGTTTCCCTGAATCTCCGCCAACAGTCTGCAATCAAAGATGATAGCCATCAATACTCATGTTCCTTCAGCCCTTGTCGAAGATGAAATGCCTTGATGGTGCACTGGCTGAGGTAATGATGCCTGTCATTCTCTATTCAACACTCAGAATGGTTTGGTCTTTGGCGCAAGTTGGGACAGCCAGGAAGTCAATGAGTTCTTTTTTCATTGCAGCTTTGCTGCATAAAAACAAGTACACAGATTCCATTTCAGATAATTACTGAATATTGCCACATGCCAAAAGGTGCCAAACTCACCCGGGAAAACCCAAGTGAAAAACACAAAAATCCAGGTGATTCTGGGTATTCCTTTATATCCTATCCTTGCAGCTCTTCTTCTCGCACTCTTTTTTCTCACCATTCGACTTCTGGCCCTTGCAACCGTTGTGATTGGCCCTGTCGCCCTAGTGGCATTTGCATGGTGGCAATTGCTGGAAGCACAGGATCGCTTTATTTCTTTACAGCAACTTGGTGGCAAAGAATGCCCTCTTGGAAACGAACATGGAATCTGAAAAATTAAAATTAATGGTTGGAAGATGACATGTTCCTTTTGGTATGATCTATTTTGAGGGGTTTTGTTAGTTTCAGGGAGTGTAACTTCTTGATTTTGGCCAAAGCAATGCCTTACATTGCTGATACTCCGAACTGTTGAAATATCAACAGGTTTTGTTGCCCTGTGTGGCTCTGACATTCCACGTCACCCTCCCTGAAACTAACCGTTCGCACCTAAAAATGTATGTATGTTTAATACTAATTGCCTTTTAGGATGGCCTGTTTTCAGGTGCCTTTTTGTTAGTTTCAGGAGGTGTACTATTTCCAACCGGATTGCTTTCCTTGAAGGGCCACCCCAAAGCTTGAGGTAATGTAGCAACCGGGCTTGATACAATGCATGTGAAGCGCACATTTTGCACACGATGGTGGTGGTTTTAAATATTTTTGATTTTCTCCCCGAAACTTGGGGAAGATGAACCCATTTTGACTCATATTTTTCAAATGGGTTGAAACCACGAACTAGTATATACATCCACTACCACTGGGTTGATGCTGGCAGCACTTTGAATGCTCAACGCATGCTGTTTGATTCTTTGCCCATGATCTTCTTACCCCAGAGGATTGTGTTTTGTTGCGTCGCCAATCATGTATATTATGAAATTATGAAAGCTTGATATAGACTATAGATGGACAGGAGTAGATCCAATACATGCCAAGTGGGAGATTTGCACAGCCTTTCCGAATTTCCTTTGCTCAAGTCCAGGCATGAAATCAGAGATCAGGATGACCCTGATGTCCAAGACATTGCTTGTGGCAGCATGATTCTTGGTATTCTTTTCGGTGTTTGCAGCCTTTCCACCGTTGGCTTGCTGGCTTGTTGCAGCACAATCTTGAAATTTCCCATTATTTTTCTCTCCCTCTTTTTCCGCATTTGGCACCGTGCAGCGAGCGCATGGCTAGAGATCGCCAAATGTCCATGCAAACGGCAAGAGGTGCCAGTGCATGATGGGTCAGATTCCGATTCAGAGTCTGACCAATCATGCTGTTTGTGGATGTGGTTCCCTATCATTTTGGTGGCTTGGCTGGTTGTAATGATATTTCTCTTCCCCTCTATGTTTGTACTTGGCTTTTGCATCTTTCTGGTGGTGCAATTACTGACTGCTGCCATTTGGCCTGCATATGTTACTGCTGGCTGGTTGAGATATGCTGGGCGACAAGGTGGTCGAAGAAGACATGGATCTGCTTGCGCTGCAATACTGCAAGGATTGAAGGCTTCTTACCAGATTTTATGGACCAATGATGTGATGACCAACATGCTGATTTGCCAAGACTTCGCTTTGGAGCAGAAACCTGTCAGCAAAAAAATTGTTTCTGCTACGTTTTTGGCGTTTTTTGAGATGTAGGTGAGGAAACATTAAGTTAGATATGATATGATAAGTTATGTGCACGAGTTTGTCCACACGTTAAGAGTATGCCATTTGCTAACCATGTCGAAGTTGCCAGGAAAACTACGTCAAAAAATGGTGATCATCTCCCTAAATACCTTCATACACTTGTATAATGGTCCAAATCTGCTAACAGTAACAAGTTTAAACAAGTTGATAGTTGATACGTACCTATTTAGCTGACCCAGTGGTTCGCAGGATTTAAGCCCGTCATCAACTCTTTATGTCCGTATTCACCGTCATCGAAGGTATGGTGAAACAGTAGAAGAGCTCTTGATGTACATTGGAGAATTGCGCTCGGTGGGGGTGGTACGCTGCCGCAAGCTCTCGTGCCTACCTCCTTTGACCATTGGTCTTTCGGACAGCTGGGATTTTGCTGCACAGGAGATTGCCCGACAATTAGGCATTGGAGCAAATCAGGCGAGAAAGCAAGAATGCCCAAAATGACTTTAGAGGTGTTTTAATGTTTTATGTAATATATGTCATGCAGTACCCAGATACAGACGGACCATGATAGACCAACTATGCCAATATATAGATATATGCCAATAAGCTGCTTCTGAAATGCTACTCTAACTACTAACAGCGGTGTGAATTTCACAGCTGTTGCAGTCTCTGGCCGCCAGGTGGAAGAAGCTTGGAATTCTTTGGCACGACAGATGATCCGATTGGGTAGGGAGGCCATTGATGATGGTTTGATTAGTCGGGATTGGGTCTCAGAAATCCCAGCAGAACTTTGTATTGGTCTACCTGCACGGACGATACTTGAGACTCTTGAGAGGTCGCCCAACAAAGGAGAGATTGTTTTGTCTAGTGGTCTTGTCTTAAATATGGAAGATCGACCCACTGGAAGTACTGCTTTCGAAGAAATTTGGAATCATTTGATGGCTGCAAGAGAAGCCCGAGCAAGAGTAGAACTGACAGATGTAGAACGTGAGTGCTTGTGTGCCATGCTTTTATCAGGGGGTGCAGATGCTTCTCAACTGCCACCTGGACTTGCAAAAGCTCTGAACAAGAGTGAGGTATGCTTGGGAAAGAAGCGTGCAGCATGCCAAGATGTTTTGCGACCTTTAATTGCCATTTCCATCCTTTGTTCTAAACAAAGGCTGTTCAAAGAGAAGCTACAGGTTATCATAGAGGGCATAACTTCAGATGATGCAGAAGATTATCTAAGAATCATCAGAAGACATTCAAAGGCTGATGATCTACTTGTAGAGATTCACTCAGAACCTGAATCGAGTTCAAGTGACTCCCAGTGACGATGTTTCAAGACTTAGATTTGAAAACGTCATTCCAGTCAAAGTACTGAAGGACTTGGCAGCTTGTGATGAATCCAAAAAGCTTGAACCAGTTGTTTTTTTCGCTGCCAGATTTGCAAGATGTTTTGCCAATGTTTGCCATTGGCATTGTTTTGTTCATAGGTTGGTATAAGATGGTCCAAGGAAATTATTCAAAAAGGAGATGAATATTTTTTGGTCATATTTGTTGAACTGTTTTTTCATTGTCACTCTTGCACCTTCGCAAAAAGAGTCCTATGGTGCCTAACAGGGATTGGAGTCCAAGCCACCTGCCAATGGTTTCGCATCAGTTTCGGATCAGAAACTTGCCGCTGAAAATGTTGAAGATAGGTTTGCTTTGTCCATAATAAATGTATACCTAGTATACATGCATACATATGTACATTAATATTATAAGCAATGTTGAATGATTTCCCGTGTTTGCTAAGCCAGCTGGCGCGAACATGCTATTACTTTCATGACTATCGTGGTGCTGGTGTGTAAGCCCTTGGGAGCTGCGCACATGTGACTTTACCGGTGGCCATTCCTGGTTCAACAATGTCAGACTTGAAGTGTGGAAGCTTACCAGTCATGTAGAAGATTTTTGGAAAGAATTGTGAAAACTTGGAAAAAGCCAAACACCAAAACATCAAGGTTCTTGAAGAAGTCAACCAACTCATGTTTCACTGTTTCACCATGCCAAAAAGATCCCCACCACCATGTACAACCATTTGCAACCTACTTTCATCTTTTCGAGGGACAAACTCCCAGAATTTTGGGACGCAGTTTCACCCACTGTAACCGGTGCCTCGCCATGGAGCCCCTCCGTCCTGCGGGCTTGCCACCACTTTCAGTGGGGATGGGCGGTCTCGGCGTGGGAAGCAAAAAACCGGAGGAAAAACCAAAACTTGCACCACCGGAGGTTCCCATTGAAGAGAAAGAAAGCCCATTTGAGTGCACCATGGGCACACGTGGCGTAACCTTGGCGTAATAGTTATGTCAAATTTCACGAAACCTTTTGGTTAGTGCAGTTTGGTTGAATTATTGGGGAGCCCCAAATAGGTTGATACTGGTTGTTTTGCTTAAGTTGTGTGGTTACCATCGTACACAAAGGACTGAAACGGAGTCTTACAGCGTTTTGAGTTGATAAAGACTTCTATTGGAGGAAGGTCACCCCCTCAGCCATACTTGAGGTACGATGGAACTACTTTGTGCCGCATACTTGATACAAACCTAGAAACGCATCAAAAACACGTACAACATCTCAGTTTCCCAACATGTCATGTCATGATTTGTGATTCACTTTGTGCCTTTTTTCAAAACAACAAGGTGACACAGTTGACAACACCAGCACCCAAGAAGAGCATGGCCGACTTGGAGGAAACATTGAGGACAATGAGCAGTGCAGTGGTCAAAGGTTCCAGTGGTCGTCGATGGATTCGTGGAGAGGCTATCGGCAGAGGCTCTTTAGGCACTGTTTTTCAAGCGATGGATCAACAAACAGGCGAACTCTTGGCAGTCAAGGAGGGATGTGAAAAAACGGATTGGAAAACTCTTAAACAATCTTAAACAGATTGAAGATCATTGGATATTGTACATATAAAGTTTTAAAAAGGATTTAAAAAGACTGGTTAGAGTTCAGTGATTGGTGTGTTTTTTGAAAGTAGCCTCGGAACTTAGAATCACATCGTGGTTGTTGACCATGTTGAACGTTCAAAAGAGGCCAGGCACGCAGAAGATTCGATTCTATGTTCGTTGAGGTCATAGAATCATTTCAAATCGCTTTGTCGTTTTGAGAACCCTTGAGGAGGTTTACATCAATACCTCTGATCGCTCGGACCTGAAATTCAAGGAACAGCTTGAAAATGAGATCCAGATGATGAAAGACTTGAAGCACCCAAGGGTTGTGACATACTTCGGCCATGACTATGTTGGAGACTGCCTCTATATCTATATGGAGTACATGGCAGGTGGCTCTTTGGCATCAGCCTTAAAACAATTCGGTTGCTTTGAGGAGTCATTGGTTCTTTCCTATGCCAAAGAGATTTTGGAAGGCTTGGAATATCTCCATACTCATGACCCACCAGTGGTACATAGAGATATCAAAGGTGGCAATGTCTTGGTGGATTTGGAATGTCATGCCAAGCTCTCGGATTTTGGTTGCTCCAAACGTGCCACGGACGATACTGATACCTTATGTCATACTATGCGAGGATCAATACCTTGGATGGCACCAGAGGTGATTAAAAACACTGGATATGGACGGAAAGCCGATATCTGGAGCTATGGTTGTGTAGTTATTGAGATGGCAACAGGGAAAAGTCCTTGGGGATCTTTTGACAATCCTATGGCAGCCATGTGTAAGATTGCTATGTCTGATGCAACTCCTCCTATTCCACAGACTTTATCATCAGCAACTCAAAACTTCATCAGCTTATGTACCAATCGAGATGCGACCCTGAGACCAGATGCCACGACTTTGCTTGCCCATGAAGCCTTACAAATTGTAGACTTTGATGACTGAGCCAACGGTTTACAACTTGTAAATAAAGGATGATCCATGGTTCTGATTCATCTTTTGAGGGCAGAAAAATGCTGTCACATTGGGTGATCAGAGCTTCACAGGGTCATAGCTTGGCTGCATGCTGCTTGTGTTTCGTGAGTCTAATCTTTGGCACTTTATGTAATTCTCATTTGTTGGTGATATTACCTCCAAATTCATTGAAATTCTATGAAATTTTAGCCTTTTTTGGTTGATTGTAAGATATACAGACAGTGTGCAGGACAAATTCGGCCTCAGAAAAATAATCCAATATCTAAAATTTGGAATAAAATATTAGATTAATTTGAAATAAAATATATGTTATATGTATATTTATATATATATAAATTCTAATAAGGTTAAAAATTTATATATATTTATTTATTATAATTATAATATTGAATTATATTTTAAATAAAATTTCCAAATTATATCTTTAAATATATCTAATATTATTTATTTTAGTTTTTTTTTATTATTTTTTTGATTTTTTTGG